>CM072521.1:10557204-10577204 GCA_036898135.1 Oncomelania hupensis | reverse complement strand
TGAAAATAATACTCGACAGGTTGAAACCCCAAGCTGAACAAATCGTACCTGAAGAGCAAGCAGGATTTAGGGCAGGGCGAAGTACCACTGAACAGATTTTCAACCTCAGAATAATCTGATACCTACAGCACCAACAACATCTATATCATGTGTTCGTAGACTTCAAAAAGGCGTTTGACCGAGTCTGGCATGCGGCTCTGTGGGCAACCATGAGAGTGTACAACATCAGCCCTAAAATTATTGATTGAAGTCATCAGAAGCCTGTATGACAAGGCTACCAGTGCAGTCCTCAACAGCGCCATCGGAAACTGGTTCAGAACAACAATCGGTGTGCGTCAGGGACGCCTACTCTCTCCAGCACTCTTCAACATCTTCCTAGAGGCAGAGCGCATCATGTCAGATGCCCTTGCAGACCACGAAGGCACAGTCAGCATAGAGGGAAGAGCAATCTCCAACCTTCGTTTTGCGGATGACATTGATGGATTGGCTGAAGAGGAACAAAAACTTGAACAGCTGGTACAGAGGCTTGACACCACCTCCAGAGCCTATGGAATGGAAATAAATGCAGAGAAGACCAAAATGACGACCAACAACACCAATGGCATCAACACGGACATCAAAGTCCAAGGCCAATCCCTTAACACAGTGCATAGCTTCAAATATTTAGGAGCCATTGTATAAGACAATGGGTCCCGACAGGAAGTCCTCTCCAGGATCGCACAAACAACTGCTGCCCTGGCAAGGTTGAAGCCAATTTGGAAAGACAGGACTATCAGTCTACATTCCAAGTTAAGGCTGCTGCGCTCCCTTGTCATCTCCATCTTCCTATATGCTTGCGAAACATAGACCCTCACTGCAGATCTCCAACGAAGAATACAAAGCATGGAGATGAGGTGCTTCAGAAGACTTCTGGGCATTTCCTATACCCAGCACATTACCAACGACGAAGTCAGACAGACCATCACACAAGCCATTGGACAACATGATGACATGCTCACACGACACAGTGGTGAACAAACGGAAACTCCGATGGTATGGCCATGTCACCAGATCATCAGGTCTTGCAAAGACCATCCTGCAAGGCAAAGTGCAAGGAGGTAGAAGAAGAGGGAGACCGAAAAAGAGGTAGGAGGACAACATTCGAGAATGGACTGGTTTGACACTGAGCGAAACAATCAGGGTTGCTGAGGACAGGGAAATATGGAGTACGCTGGTTAAACGATCATCTGTGGTGCCCCTACGACCTCCGAGTTACGGGACATAAAATTATAGGATAGGCTTCTTCCCGAAAAGATTGAGTTGAAGGTGCAATTGTCAGGCATGGACACGCCAATAAGGAAAACATTACAAGTAACACCACCAACCACAGTCCAATCAATCAAGGTCAGTTATTTTATTCTCGTTCATCTCCTCTTCTCCCCAACCCTCATCTTCCGCTTCATCCATTGCTGCTTCCATCGTCGACTCCATCATTTATTGTGTGTGCAGGTAGCCAACCTGGAGCGGACATTCAACATGGCCAAGCGAGACCTGGACCGCATCACCAAAGAGATCAACAATCTGGAGGCTCAGCTTAACGAGCTCAATCGCAAGTACGAAGAGGCCATGGCCGAGAAACAGGCGTTGGAGGAAGAAGAACGCATCATGGAGAGACGACTCATCGCCGCCGAGAAGCTCATGTCTGGCTTGGGCTCTGAAAGCGTCAGGTCAGTAGATATGAAACTAAGGAGGACGACCAAGACCGCCTGAACATGAACAACCCTAGCGGAAAGTTGTCATTATACAGGAGATAAATACATTGTATAGAAATAATGCTTTAATTAATATCATTTATATTTATTTATATTCATTTATTTTCCAATGAACATTGAGGTTTACGTCTACAGCCACCATTGGCGATATGGCAGACGGGAAACAAGGGTTAGGGACCTAAATCAATACTGAACCACCAGAGCAATCATACAGCTAAAATGGACAGTGAAAAATGGGCCACTTTTTATTGAGCCCACCACGGGATTGGAATCTGGGTCATCGGTGTGGCAGGCGAACGCTCTACCAATTGAGCTACGGCGGTGGGACACAATTATATTCAAGTCAAGTCAAGTCAAATAATTCTATTGCCAAGATAAAACACCAGGAATATGTCTCAGAATCGAGATAACACGCACGCACACACACACAAACCTACACACACACACACACACACATGTAGCAAGCTAAGACAGGCAGTGGGCTACAGAATTACAGTTCAAGTGACTATGTTACTATACAACTTTTCTAAAAATTATACGAGCTTTTCCTTAAAACGCACATCTATAATAGGCCAGAACCCAAAACCTTTCGCGCACACACGCACGCACACACAAACACACACAGAGTTCGCACACGAGCCAACATACTGCATGCAAACACGACAGACAGCACCACACCCATGAGCCACCGCGAAAACCGTATGCATTTTTACTATAGACCCGCTGCGCAGTTTTAATGAATTAAATATAAATTATTACTTTGTAATCTGGCACAAGAAGCTACAAGAGCTAATGAAGTTATATGATTGCCTGATGAAGCTATACGACTGCGTAGCGCCTGATGGATGCAGTGTTTGTGTGAAACGCTACGATAATTCCTTACGTTAGCTGTAAAAGGTTGCAACGGGTTTATGTACCTCTTGCAGGTGGCACGAGGAGCTACAAGAACTGAAGAAACAGCGTGTGCAGTTGTTGGGGGACTGTATGGTGGGCGCGGCCTTTATGTGCTACACAGGCGCCTTTAGCTGGGAGTTCCGCGACGGCCTGGTGTACAACGACTGGGTAGGCGACCTGGTGGCCAGAAACATCCCCATGTCGGACCCATTCAAGCTAGAGGATCTCCTTACCAACGGCGTTGAGATCAGCAAGTCAGTCATACCCAATTTGGTTCAATCACTTGTATCGTGCATTATTATCCCCACAGTGTCAAAGATTATAAAATAACGCAAACAACATTATAAAGGGACAGAGAAATAGTGTGGCCAATAGCAATCCACTGCCCAACATACTTTATCGCTGGAAAAAAACCGTAGCAGCCACGCCTTTGTTTTTTATCACTCAGCTGGACTAACAGAAGAAAAGAAGAAGAACGAAAAAGTCTTGACACTTCGTTACCAAGTTCCAAAGTTTCAGCTACACACCAAAAATGCTTGTTGTTCACGCGCAGATGATGTTGATTTGGTCAGTCATTAATAATTTCAAACGTGTACTCGGACTTCAAAGTTTGCTGACCGTAAACTGTTTTTAACAGAAAGACAGATAAGACTTTGCTGCTCTTGCGTTTGATGATGATGACGCATGATTGGTTTGTTGATTTGCTGCTGTTGCTGTTGCCGATGATGATGGCTGTGGTGATTTGTACATCTACGTACGTGGCTCAGGTGGACGTCAGAAGGACTACCGCCTGACGAGCTGTCCATTCAGAACGGCATCCTGACCACGCGTGCTTCGCGCTTCCCCCTGTGTATCGACCCACAGCAACAAGCGCTCAAGTGGATCAAGACCAAAGAAGCCAAATATAATCTTAAGGTCCTGGCAGTTTCTATTCTGTGTAGTAAGTCATAGGCTTGGTGTGTTGTAAAGGGCACAAGCCTCATGCTCATCAAATGTAATAAACTACTTAGTAATCTATTGTATCACACATGTGTTTCCCACCCCCATCTGGCAGAAGGCTGAGGCACTTTAGGTGCAAGATGGGCCGTTTTGCTGACAGCTTTTTTCCCTCCGCAGTCCGAAGAAAATCTCTGACTATTTACATGATAAAGTTGAACTTTTAAGTTTCACATCTTGGGCTGTGTTTCTGTGGCCATTTCCTGTCTTCGCGTAAATATATATGTGTGTGTGAATGTGTGTGTTTGTGTGTGCGTGTGTGCGTGTGTGCGTGTGTGCGATCTCGATTCCGAGACATATTCCCTGTTTCTTATCTTGGCAAGAACATTTTTTGACCTGACTTGATGCGATTTCAAGAACGAGCAGTGATGATGGTTATCATGCGATGTATACCTTGGAAAATGATGATGATGATGATGATTGATTGATTGATTGATTGATTGATAGGATGATGATGATTGATTGATTGATTGATTGATTGATTGATTGATTGATTGATTGATTGATAGGATGATGATGATTGATTGATTAATATGATGATGATTGATTGATTAATCGATTAAAATGATGATGATTAATTGATTTATTGATATGATGATGATGATGATGATGATGATGATGATGATGATGATGATGATGATGATGATGATGATGATGATGATGATGATGATGATGATGATGATGATGGTGACGATTGATGATAATACTATGTACTACAGGTGTGTACGTTCAACGACTCGGACTTTTTGAAGCAGCTGGAGATGGCCATCAAGTACGGCTTTCCCTTTCTGTTTCAAGACGTGGATGAGTACATCGACCCCGTCATCGACAACGTGCTGGAGAAAAACATCAAAGGTCTGTACACACAAAAGTTTTGGATGGTTAGATTGTCCATGGGGTCGGTAGTCGGCTTTCTGTAGTCATTAGGACATTATAGAAAGCCCAAAGAACATGTTTGGCGTTTCGTTGCGCGCTGGATTGTTGCGCCACAGGCGCGCGCAGGATCCAAAAAACAGTGGCAATGGGTTTTAATGCTCTCGAGTGCGCGGGATGTCTTCGCCATGGTCTCCAGACAATAAGTGTAACATTGGAATTGCTTTATGTTTGATGTAGATCTACCACAGCTCGCGCTCTTTGTCAATAAAAATTAAAATGAAAACAAAAAGTGAATAACAACTTATGCATGCGGATTTGAGATGTATGCTATCATGTCCCTTGCCGTTCATCAAAATGTCTTTTAATAAAAACACTGTCACTTGTGTAGCCGGGCTGGGCTACAAAGAATTTCTGATCATTACGATACGTTAGGCCTTACTCTGTTTTCTGTTATGTTTAAACTAGCTGTATGCAATAATTTGATATATACTTTTCAGATCACTTAAAGCCTATAATCGTTAGACGCAGCATTAAATTCTCTATTAGAATATATAAACTTTATTTGTGATTTATGCAGCAGTTTTGAATGACAGCGCGATGTTTAGAATAGCGCGATGCATATAATAATAATAATAATAATAATAATAATAATAATAATAATAATAATAATAATAATAATAATAAATTGCATTTATACAACGCATTTTTCATTAGAATAACAACTCAATGCGCTTACACACATCATTCGTACGCATCATCACAACATTCGCACTACATCATGTAAGCATCATTGAGAAAGTATTATTACTGTTCATAGTATTTACACAGAAAACGCCTTGCGGAACAAGTGCGTTTTTAAGCAGCTCTTAAAGGAAACAAGGTCTGTACAATGTCTTAAACCGGCAGGCAGCGCATTCAAAAGCTTGGGTGCTTGAAAACTAAAAGACCGGTCGCCAACTGTCTTAAGCAGACGCTTGGGCGTTTTCAACAGTTTTTGTATCTAATGAGCGCAAAGAACGGGTTGTAGTGTAGGTAGTGAGTACCTCAGACAGATATGGTGGAAGTGACTGGTCGAAGTGACGGAAAGCTAGGACAGCAATTTTGTATTCAATGCGGAAATTGACAGGGAGCCAGTGGAGCTGCATTAAGAGAGGCGTGACATGATCACGTTTCCGTTTTTTAAGCACAAGCCGAGCAGCACAGTTCTGTACACGCTGCAGTCGGCTAACTTCATCAATGGGGAGACCAGCTAGAACTGAATTACAATAATCAAGTCTGGATGTCTCAAAAGCGCTGACCAACTGTGTGCATGCATCCCTCGAAAGAAACTGCCTCAAGGACGCAATACGCCGAAGCTCAAGAAAGGACACACGACATATGGTACTGATGTGGTCATGCATGGACAAAGAACTATCTAGCTTGACACTCAAATAACGAACAATATTACTAAATGGGATGGAGCTGCCGATGGTGCATATCACGGTGATAAAGATACCGCGCTGTTGTATGCTAAGCAACCGCTGAAGTCGTAACGCTCTTCTTGCCTTGTGTAATCGTAGATTAACACATGATAAGAACAAAATTGTCGATGATGGCGATAGCAAAGATTTTCCACTGTAACACCTTACGTGTGATATTTTCCGATGCCTTAGTTCATTCTCTAATAGTATATACGTAAATTAAATATTAGTTTTATAGGGACATACATCGGAAGAGAAACAGAGGAAAAGTTGTAAGAAGAGGGTAGATGTAAATATTGTTGTTGTGTTAGGTGTTTTCTATTTTAGTCCGTCATAGTCGGAACCCATAATAGTAACCATGTCATATTGTATATCGTTGGAAAGGGGAAACGTTGTTCTTTCTTTGTCATTATTATTATTTATAATTGTATTAAATTAAAGAGTTTTAACGAGTTTAGACTCGTGACATTCTTAAGATCAGCAGCCAACTCCCTCTTAATTTGCGTATTATTTTTATTTCGTAGCATATAGGTCCGAGATTCTTATATCAGTAGAAAGGTCGTATTTCCGCGTTTCCGCCCATATATAATTTGTATAGTGTTCGTTGTCGTTTCAAGCCTTATATGTAAAATAAAGATTAACAACTATCATACTGTTAGTATGATGCATTTCGAGAATAAAACTTTCAACGGTCATCAACGAACTGGCGTTGGGGGGGGGGGAGAGAGAAAGAGAGAGGGAGAGAGAGAGAAAGAGAGAGAGAGAGAGAGAGGGGGAGAGAGAGGGAGGGAGAGAGAGAGGGAGAGAGAGAGAGAGAGAGAGAGAGAGAGAGAGAGAGAGAGAGAGAGAGAGAGAGAGAGAGAGAATTCTTTATCACCCCATTTTATTAGCCTAAATACTTGTGATACCATAGACCACAAATAAATAATTTGTAGTCTATGGTTTTACTAACTAGAGCGTACGTGAATCAGTTGCGGATAGGTATCTAATATGGACAATATATACAATATTGCAGACATTAAATGTAAAACATTAAGTAGCTATAACGCTACATGTAGTATATTTAATATAAATATAAACTACGAAGTTTTGTTGACCTGCACTGCAAATATTCGTGACCCCTTGAACCGGATGCACAAAAGTGTCTACGTCATCCCCCTCCCCCTCCCCAACGAAATAAAGTTGGTGGAACACATTGTGTAACTCCATATTGTTACTGCTATTAGTACAGTCCGTTAAAGAACCCGATCATTGTATTCAAATAGCAGAGGCAGTTTTCTCATGTCTGCTAATGTTTCTACTTGTCACTAATACTGCATAAAAATCCAGTAGACCGTCTATATACATAATGTGCATGTATAGCTGTAGTATAGTGAATCGGAACGGTTTAAATGTCAAGGGCAAAATACAACTGTGCACAATGAGTTGTTGCCCTGCTGCCCGAAATTAGATGAGTATTCTATATTCAGGTAGTATATTGTACGAGGGTTGGCAGCTGTGTGTTTTGACTCGGTGGGACCAACCCGCGTCCAAAGCTTAGAACAGGCAGACCGTTGAGACTCACGAACGGTCCTCGCTTTCAACGCCAATTCCTATGACAAGTAACTGTCCAAAGGTCGAAGGCGCAGCTCGAAAGCTGAACTTTCTTGCAGGCTTTGTGCGACAATACTTCTGCACGGACTTCTGTACACACTGTCCAGGGGTGAAAAATATAGTCACTTCCTTCAAAAGGATTATGTTGAAGATGGTGGCCTTTGCCGCAATTATAAAATACCACTAATCTTCATCTCGTCGCTTTTGTTCGCTGGACATTTTTTTTTTAAAGAGCTTATATTCTTTCATTAAAAATCACACACATCAAACCCATCACCCCACCCACCACTCTACCCACCACTCTACCCACCACCCCACCCACCACTCTACCCACCACTCTACCCATCACCCCACCCACCACTCTACCCATCACCCCACTCGAACTCTACCCACCACTCTACCCATCACCCCACCCACCACTCTACCCATCACCCCACCAAGCACTCTACCCATCACCCCACCCACCACTCTACCCATCACCCCACCCACCACTCTACCCACCACTCTACCCATCACCCCACCCACCACTCTACCCACCACTCTACCCATCACCCCACCCATCTATCCACCACTCTACCCATCACCCCACCCACCACTCTACCCACCACTCTACCCATCACCCCACCCACCACTCTACCCACCACTCTACCCATCACCCCACCCACCACTCTACCCATCACCCCCACCCACCACTCTACCCATAACCCCACCCACCACTTTACCCACCACTTTACCCACCACTCTACCCATCACCCCACCCACCACTCTACCCACCACTCTACCCACCACTCTACCCACCACTCTACCCACTCTCCTTCCCCCTCCACCTTACCCCCAATCTTACCCGCATTGCAATAAACCCATGGAATGCACAATGAAAAGATTGGAATGGTGTGTTGTGTGAGTACAGGCGAACAAGGGCGGGACGGGAGATGGTGGTGCTGGGCGACAAAGAGATCGACTACGACAAGAACTTCAGGCTATATCTCAACACCAAACTGTCCAACCCCAAATATGGACCAAATACTTTCGGCAAAGCCATGGTCATCAACTACACTGTCACACTCAAGGTAGAAATGAGGACGGTGGTGGTGGTAGTGATGGAGATGGTGGTGATTAGATTGGACTAGATATTCAATGTTTGAAGAGTCCTGCGGACTGCCAACAGCTGAATCAGGACCAGGTGATGATGATGAGGGTGAGGATGATGATGATGATGACACCAAACCAGTCCTAAAAACGGACCCAAGATGGTGACGATGATGATGATGATGACACCAAACCATTCCTAGAAACGGACCCAAGATGGTGACGATGATGATGATGATGATGATGATGATGATGATGATGATGATGATGATGATGATGATGATGATGATTGATGATTGATGATGATGATAATCTTTCCTTATACCGAATCTACCACATTAACTACATTTTGAAGTACCATCGATATGGTCGAGAAAATTGAGCTGATGTTTGATTTTAAGGCTCCATTATACAGTACTAGTGGGTGTTTTTTAATTGTCAATACCTGAACCCAGAATGCAGGGCTCTGAGCATACTCCAGAAAATAGTGGCCACACATGACTTACGTTTAACGGCTCATGCATTGGGTTATGAGAGTTTTTACTGACCGGAATGTTGACGGGTAGCCACACCTTATGACTTTAGTGGCCACATTGGCGTACATTTTACGGCTTATGCTTTGGATCGAAGATAGTGCACCATGTTTGCTATGCCCGGTTCAAATTTGTAAACGTGATGTATCCGGTCAATAAAAACTCTCATAACCCAATGCATGCCGTAAACGGAAGTCTCATGTGTGGCCACTATTTTCTGGAGTATGCTCAGAGCCCTGCATTGGGTTCAGGTATTGACAATTAAATAAAAAACCCACTAGTACTGTATAATGGAGCCTTAAAATCAAACATCAGCCCAATTTTCTCAACCATATCGATGGTACTTCAAAATGTAGTTAATGTGGTAGATTCGGTATAAGGAAAGATTATCATCATCAATCATCAATCATCATCATCATCATCATCATCATCATCATCATCATCATCATCATCATCATCATCATCATCATCATCGTCGTCACCATCTTGGGTCCGTTTCTAGGAATGGTTTGGTGTCATCATCATCATCATCGTCACCATCTGGGTCCGTTTTTAGGACTGGTTTGGTGTCATCATCATCATCATCCTCACCCTCATCATCATCACCTGGTCCTGATTCAGCTGTTGGCAGTCCGCAGGACTCTTCAAACATTGAATATCTAGTCCAATCTAATCACCACCATCTCCATCACTACCACCACCACCGTCCTCATTTCTACCTTGAGTGTGACAGTGTAGTTGATGACCATGGCTTTGCCGAAAGTATTTGGTCCATATTTGGGGTTGGACAGTTTGGTGTTGAGATATAGCCTGAAGTTCTTGTCGTAGTCGATCTCTTTGTCGCCCAGCACCACCATCTCCCGCCCTTGTTCGCCTGTACTCACACAACACACCATTCCAATCTTTTCATTGTGCATTCCATGGGTTTATTGCAATGCGGGTAAGGTTGGGGGTAAGGTGGAGGGGGAAGGAGAGTGGGTAGAGTGGTGGGTAGAGTGGTGGGTAGAGTGGTGGGTAGAGTGGTGGTGGGGTGATGGTAGATTTGTGGGTGGGTAAAGTGGTGGGTAAAGTGGTGGGTAGGTGGTGGGTAGAGTGGTGGGTGGGGTGATGGGTAGAGTGGTGGGTGGGTGATGGGTAGAGTGGTGGGTAGAGTGGTGGGTGGGGTGATGGTAGAGTGGTGGGTAGAGTGGTGATGTGGTGGTGATGGGATAGAGTGTGGGTGGGTGATGGGTAGAGTGATGGGTAGAGTGGTGGGTGGGTGATGGGTAAGTGGGGTGAGGGTGGGTGGGAGGGTGTGGCTGGGGTGATGGGTAGAGTGGTGGGTGGGGTGAGGGTAAGTGTGGGTGGGGTAGAGGTGGGGTGATGGGTAAGTGGTGGGTAGAGTGGTGTGGGGTGATGGGTAGAGTGGTGGGTGGGGTGATGGGTAGAGTGGTGGGTAGAGTGGTGGGTGGGGTGAGTGGTAGAGTGGTAAGTGGGTGGTGGGGTTTGATGTGTGGATTTTTAATGAAAGAATATAAGCTCTTTAAAAAAAAATGTCCAGCGAACAAAAGCGACGAGATGAAGATTAGTGGTATTTTATAATTGCGGCAAAGGCCACCATCTTCAACATAATCCTTTTGAAGGAAGTGACTATATTTTTCACCCTGGACAGTGTGTTACAGAAGTCCATGCAGAAGTATTGTCGCACAAAGCCTGCAAGAAAGTTCAGCTTTCGAGCTGCGCCTTCGACCTTTGGACAGTTACTTGTCATAGGAATTGGCGTTGAAAGCGAGGACCGTTCGTGAGTCTCAACGGTCTGCCTGTTCTAAGCTTTGGACGCGGGTTGGTCCCACCGGTCAAAAACACACAGCTGCCAATCCTCGTACAAATATACTACCTGAATATAGAATACTCATCTAATTTCGGGCAGCAGGGCAACAACTCATTGTGCACAGTTGCATTTTGCCCTTGACATTTAAACCGTTCCGATTCACTATACTACAGCTATACATGCACATTATGTATATAGACGGTCTACTGGATTTTTATGCAGTATTAGTGACAAGTAGAAACATTAGCAGACATGAGAAAACTGCCTCTGCTATTTGAATACAATGATCGGGTTCTTTAACGGACTGTACTAATAGCAGTAACAATATGGAGTTACACAATGTGTTCCACCAACTTTATTTCGTTGGGGAGGGGGAGGGGGACTTTTTAAATTGTAGATGACGTAGACACTTTTGTGCATCCGGTTCAAGGGGTCACGAATATTTGCAGTGCAGGTCAACAAAACTTCGTAGTTTATATTTATATTAAATATACTACATGTAGCGTTATAGCTACTTAATGTTTTACATTTAATGTCTGCAATATTGTATATATTGTCCATATTAGATACCTATCCGCAACTGATTCACGTACGCTCTAGTTAGTAAAACCATAGACTACAAATTATTTATTTGTGGTCTATGGTATCACAAGTATTTAGGCTAATAAAATGGGGTGATAAAGAATTCTCTCTCTCTCTCTCTTCTCTCTCTCTCTCTCTCTCTCTCTCTCTCTACTCCCTCTCTCTCTCCCCCCTCCTCTCTCTCTTTCTCTCTCTCTCCCTCTCTCTCCCTCTCTCTCTCTCTTTCTCTCCCCCCCCCCCAACGCCAGTTCGTTGATGACCGTTGAAAGTTTTATTCTCGAAATGCATCATACTAACAGTATGATAGTTGTTAATCTTTATTTTACATATAAGGCTTGAAACGACAACGAACACTATACAAATTATATGGGCGGAAACGCGGAAATACGACCTTTCTACTGATATAAGAATCTCGGACCTATATGCTACGAAATAAAAATAATACGCAAATTAAGAGGGAGTTGGCTGCTGATCTTAAGAATGTCACGAGTCTAAACTCGTTAAAACTCTTTAATTTAATACAATTATAAATAATAATAATGACAAAGAAAGAACAACGTCTCCCCTTTCCAACAATACAATATGACATGGTTACTATTATGGGTTCCGACTATGACGGACTAAAATAGAAAACACCTAACACAACAACAATATTTACATCTAACCTCTTCTTACAACTTTTCCTCTGTTTCTCTTCCGATGTATGTCCCTATAAAACTAATATTTAATTTACGTATATACTATTAGAGAATGAACTAAGGCATCGGAAATATCACACGTAAGGTGTTACAGTGGAAAATCTTTGCTATCGCCATCATCGACAATTTTGTTCTTATCATGTGTTAATCTACGATTACACAAGGCAAGAAGAGCGTTACGACCGACTTCAGCGGTTGCTTAGCATACAACAGCGCGGTATCTTTATCACCGTGATATGCACCATCGGCAGCTCCATCCCATTTAGTAATATTGTTCGTTATTTGAGTGTCAAGCTAGATAGTTCTTTGTCCATGCATGACCACATCAGTACCATATGTCGTGTGTCCTTTCTTGAGCTTCGGCGTATTGCGTCCTTGAGGCAGTTTCTTTCGAGGGATGCATGCACACAGTTGGTCAGCGCTTTTGAGACATCCAGACTTGATTATTGTAATTCAGTTCTAGCTGGTCTCCCCATTGATGAAGTTAGCCGACTGCAGCGTGTACAGAACTGTGCTGCTCGGCTTGTGCTTAAAAAACGGAAACGTGATCATGTCACGCCTCTCTTAATGCAGCTCCACTGGCTCCCTGTCAATTTCCGCATTGAATACAAAATTGCTGTCCTAGCTTTCCGTCACTTCGACCAGTCACTTCCACCATATCTGTCTGAGGTACTCACTACCTACACTACAACCCGTTCTTTGCGCTCATCAGATAAAAAAAACTGTTGAAAACGCCCAAGCGTCTGCTTAAGACAGTTGGCGACCGGTCTTTTAGTTTTCAAGCACCCAAGGTTTGGAATGCGCTGCCTGCCGGTTTAAGACATTGTACAGACCTTGTTTCCTTTAAGAGCTGCTTAAAAACGCACTTGTTCCGCAAGGCGTTTTCTGTGTAAATAGTATGAACAGTAATAATACTTCTCAATGATGCTGTACATGATGTAGTGCGAATGTTGTGATGATGCGTACGAATGATGTGTGTAAGCGCATTGAGTTGTTATTCTAATGAAAAATGCGTTGTATAAATGCAATTTATTATATATTATTATTATTATTATTATTATTATTATTATTATTATTATTATTATATGCATCGCGCTATTCTAAACATCGCGCTGTCATTCAAAATAATAAATAATCAATAAAAACATATTAATCACTATGTACGACGACATTTCCCCAAGCTACGCTCTAAAGCTTATCCCCAAGCGCGACTGATACCAAGCGCGCGATCTATACCACCTGTCTCATTTACCCCACACGCTAGTCTCATTTAACCCTCCACACATACACCATACATCACTCAAACAGGAGTCACACAAACAGGTGGTTTAAAGGCAGGAGACGATCGCTATTCGAAAAAAAAGACGGAAAAGAAAGAAATTCGGGAAAAAATTTTTTATTTTTGAAATTTTAATATTGACTGCGGCTAACAAGTGACGTGTTTTTATTAAAGCATTTGATGAACCGGAAGGGAATGAATAGCATAATCTCAATATTGATTGCGTAAGGTGTTCACACTTTTGTTTTATTTTAATTTTTATTGCAAAGAGCGCGAGCGGTGGTAGATCTACATCAAACATAAAGCATTCAATGTTACACTTATTGTCTGGAGACCATGGCGAAGACATCCCGCGCACTCGAGAGCATTAAAACCCAATTGCCACTGTTTTTTGGATCCTGCGCGCGCCTGTGGCGCAACAATCCAAGCGCGCAACGAAACGCCAAACATGTTCTTTGGGCTTTCTATAATGTCCTAATGACTACAGAAAGCCGACTACCGACCCCATGGACAATCTAACCATCCAAAACTTTGTGTGTACAGACCTTTGATGTTTTTCTCCAGCACGTTGTCGATGACGGGGTCGATGTACTCATCACGTCTTGAAACAGAAGGGAAAGCCGTACTTGATGGCCATCTCCACTGCTTCAAAAAGTCGAGTCGTTGAACGTACACACCTGTAGTACATAGTATTATCATCAATCGTACCATCATCAGCCATCATCATCATCATCATCATCATCATCATCAATCATCATCATCATCATCATCATCATCATCATCATTCATCTAATCATCATATCAATAAATCATCATCAGCATTTTAATCGATTAATCAATCAATCATCATCATATTAATCATCAATCATCATCATCCTATCAATCAATCAATCACTCAATCAATCAATCAATCAATCAATCAATCAATCATCAGCATCATCAATTCAATCTATCAATCAATCATCATCATCATCATCATCATCATTTTCCAAGGTATACATCGCATGATAACCATCATCACTGCTCGTTCTTGAAATCGCATCAAGTCAGGTCAAAAAATGTTCTTGCCAAGATAAGAAACAGGGAATATGTCTCGGAATCGAGATCGCACACACGCACACACGCACACACGCACACACAAACACACACATTCACACACATATATATTTACGCGAAGACAGGAAATGGCCACAGAAACACAGCCCAAGATGTGAAACTAAAAGTTCAACTTTATCATGTAAATAGTCAGAGATTTTCTTCGGACTGCGGAGGGAAAAAAGCTGTCAGCAAAACGGCCCATCTTGCACCTAAAGTGCCTCAGCCTTCTGCCAGATGGGTGGGAAACACATGTGTGATACAATAGATTAATAAGTAATGTATTACATTTGATGAGCATGAGGCTTGTGCCCTTTACAACACACCAAGCCTATGACTTACTACACAGATAGAAACTGCCAAGGACCTTAAGATTATATTTGGCTTCTTTGGTCTTGATCACTTGAGCGCTTGTTGCTGTGGGTCGATACACAGGGGGAAGCGCGAAGCACGCGTGGTCAGGATGCCGTTCTGAATGGACAGCTCGTCAGGCGGTAGTCCTTCTGACGTCCACCTGAGCCACGTACGTAGATCAACATCATCATCATCATCGATCATCATCATCATCGTTCCAAGGTATACAACAAACCAATCATGCGTCATCATCATCAAAACGCAAGAGCAGCAAAGTCTTATCTGTCTTTCTGTTAAAAACAGTTTTACGGTCAGCAAACTTTGAAGTCCGAGTACACGTTTGAAATTATTAATGACATGACCAAATCAACATCATCTGCGCGTGAACAACAAGCATTTTTGGTGTGTAGCTGAAACTTTGGAACTTGGTAACGAAGTGTCAAGACTTTTTCGTTCTTCTTCTTTTCTTCTGTCAGTCCAGCTGAGTGATAACAAAAAACAAAAGGCGTGGCTGCTACGGTTTTTTTCCAGCGATAAAGTATGTTGGGCAGTGGAGATTGCTATTGGCCACACTATTTTCTCTGTCCCTTTATAATGTTGTTTGCGTTATTTTATAATCTTTGACACTGTGGGGATAATAATGCACGATACAAGTGATGAACCAAATTGGGTATGACTGACTTGCTGATCTCAACGCCGTTGGTAAGAGATCCTCTAGCTTGAATGGGTCCGACATGGGGATGTTTCTGGCCACCAGGTCGCCTACCCAGTCGTTGTACACCAGGCCGTCGCGGAACTCCCAGCTAAAGGCGCCTGTGTAGCACATAAAGCCGCGCCCCACCATACAGTCCCCAACAACTGCACACGCTGTTTCTTCAGTTCTTGTAGCTCCTCGTGCCACCTGCAAGAGGTACATAAACCCGTTGCAACCTTTTACAGCTAACGTAAGAATTATCGTAGCGTTTCACACAAACACTGCATCCATCAGCGCTACGCATCGTATAGCTTCATCAGGCAATCATATAACTTCATTAGCTCTTGTAGCTTCTTGTGCCAGATTACAAAGTAATAATTTATATTTAATTCATTAAAACTGCGCAGCGGGTCTATAGTAAAAATGCATACTTTTCGCGGTGGCTCATGGGTGTGGTGCTTCTGTCGTGTTTGCATGCAGTATGTTGGCTCGTGTGCGAACTCTGTGTTGTGTTTGTGTGCGTGCGTGTGTGCGCGAAAGGTTTTGGTTCTGGCCTATTATAGATGTGCGTTTTAAGGAAAAGTCGTATAATTTTTTAGAAAAGTTGTATAGTAACATAGTCACTTGAACTGTAATTCTGTAGCCCACTGCCTGTCTTTAGCTTGCTACATGTGTGTGTGTGTGTGTGTGTAGGTTTGTGTGTGTGTGCGTGCGTGTTATCTCGATTCTGAGACATATTCCTGGTGTTTTTATCTTGGCAATAGAATTATTTGACTTGACTTGACTTGAATATAATTGTGTCCCAAGCGTTCGCCTGCCACACCGATGACCCAGATTCCAATCCCGTGGTGGGGCTCAATAAAAAGTGGCCCATTTTTCACTGTCCATTTTAGCTGTATGATTGCTCTGGTGGTTCAGTATTGATTTAGGTCCCTAACCCTTGTTTCCCGTCTGCCATATCGCCAATGGTGGCTGTAGACGTAAACCTCAATGTTCATTGGAAAATAAATGAATATAAATAAATATAAATGATATTAATTAAAGCATTATTTCTATACAATTTATTTATCTCCTGTATAATGAACCCCCCCCCCCCCCCCCCCCCCCCCCCCCCCCCCCCCCCCCCCCCCCCCCTCCCCCCCCCCCCCCCCCCCCCCCCCCCCCCCCCCCCCCCCCCCCCCCCCCCCCCCCCCCCTACTTTCCGATGTTCAGGGCGGTCTTTGTCGTCCTCCTTAGTTTCCTTATCTATGCCTGACGCTTAGAGCCCAAGCCGACATGAGCTTCTCGGCGGATGAGTCGTCTCTCCATGATGCGTGTCTTCTTCCTCCAACGCCTGTGATCTCTTTGGTGATGCGGTCCAGGTCTCGCTTGCCATGTGATGTCCGCTCCAGGTTGGCTACCTGCACACACAATAAATGATGGAGTCGACGATGGAAGCAGCAATGGATGAAGCGGAAGATGAGGGTTGGGGAGAAGAGGAGATGAACGAGAATAAATAACTGACCTTGATTGATTGGACTGTGGTTGGTGGTGTTACTTGTAATGTTTTCCTTATTGGCGTGTCCATGCCTGACAATTGCACCTTCAACTCAATCTTTTCGGGAAGAAGCCTATCTATAATTTTATGTCCCGTAACTCGGAGGTCGTAGGGGCACCACAGATGATCGTTTAACCAGCGTACTCCATATTTCCCTGTCCACAGCAACCCTGATTGTTTCGCTCAGTGTCAAACCAGTCCATTCTCGAATGTTGTCCTCCTACCTCTTTTCGGTCTCCCTCTTCTTCTACCTCCTTGCACTTTGCCTTGCAGGATGGTCTTTGCAAGACCTGATGATCTGGTGACATGGCCATACCATCGGAGTTTCCGTTTGTTCACCACTGTGTCGTGTGAGCATGTCATCATGTTGTCCAATGGCTTGTGTGATGGTCTGACTTCGTCGTTGGTAATGTGCTGGGTATAGAAATGCCCAGAAGTCTTCTGAAGCACCTCATCTCCATGCTTTGTATTCTTCGTTGGAGATCTGCAGTGAGGGTCTATGTTTCGCAAGCATATAGAAGATGGAGATGACAAGGGAGCGCAGCAGCCTTAACTTGGAATGTAGACTGATAGTCCTGTCTTTCCAAATTGGCTTCAACCTTGCCAGGGCAGCAGTTGTTTGTGCGATCCTGGAGAGGACTTCCTGTCGGGACCCATTGTCTTATACAATGGCTCCTAAATATTTGAAGCTATGCACTGTGTTAAGGGATTGGCCTTGACTTTGATGTCCGTGTTGATGCCATTGGTGTTGTTGGTCGTCATTTTGGTCTTCTCTGCATTTATTTCCATTCCATAGGCTCTGGAGGTGGTGTCAAGCCTCTGTACCAGCTGTTCAAGTTTTTGTTCCTCTTCAGCCAATCCATCAATGTCATCCGCAAAACGAAGGTTGGAGATTGCTCTTCCCTCTATGCTGACTGTGCCTTCGTGGTCTGCAAGGGCATCTGACATGATGCGCTCTGCCTCTAGGAAGATGTTGAAGAGTGCTGGAGAGAGTAGGCGTCCCTGACGCACACCGATTGTTGTTCTGAACCAGTTTCCGATGGCGCTGTTGAGGACTGCACTGGTAGCCTTGTCATACAGGCTTCTGATGACTTCAATCAATAATTTTAGGGCTGATGTTGTACACTCTCATGGTTGCCCACAGAGCCGCATGCCAGACTCGGTCAAACGCCTTTTTGAAGTCTACGAACACATGATATAGATGTTGTTGGTGCTGTAGGTATTTCTCTCAGATTATTCTGAGGTTGAAAATCTGTTCAGTGGTACTTCGCCCTGCCCTAAATCCTGCTTGCTCTTCAGGTACGATTTGTTCAGCTTGGGGTTTCAACCTGTCGAGTATTATTTTCAGGAGGACCTTGCTGTCTGATGAGCGCTATATACATACCTTTATTGTTTTATCATTATTATTATTATTTTATTATAATTATAATTAGTAGTAGTAGTAGTAGTAGTAGTAGTAGTAGTAGT
This sequence comes from Oncomelania hupensis, assembly GCA_036898135.1. NCBI lineage: Eukaryota > Metazoa > Mollusca > Gastropoda > Littorinimorpha > Pomatiopsidae > Oncomelania > Oncomelania hupensis. The sequence continues at coordinate 10,558,496 of CM072521.1, read as the reverse complement.
AGTAGTAGTAGTAGTAGTAGTAGTAGTAGTAGTATTTACGTAATTGTACAATATTACTCCTTCACATTTATGCTACTGCAAGTAAAACAAAGCAGACAAACACGTAACAGCCGACCATCATCATTATCACCATAACCATCATCATCATTATCACCATAACCATCATCATCATTATCACCATAACCATCATCATTATCACCATAACCATCATCATCATTATCACCATCATCATTATCACCATAACCATCATCATTATCACCATAACCATCATCATTATCACCATAACCATCATCATTATCACCATAACCATCATCATTATCACCATAACCATCATCATTATCACCATAACCGTCATCATTATCACCATAACCAATTTGTTTGATTTGTTAGAAACCTTGTCCCTCTTGGGTTTGATTTCCCTGAAGCCTCGACGAACTTAAGCAGACCAGCACCTGCAGTACTGATGGACTTCATCTCTTGCACGCTCACTTCCATGTCCTTCAGCATCCCTACAAAACGCACAGCAAAATGCACAAGAGAGCTCAGTGAAGAGATTTCCCGTGGAAATTGCCATTGTCAAGGGAGTAATTATTAGGGCCTATACAATGTAAGCTGAAGATAGACTATCAAAGAAGTACAAACACCGAACAACTCAAAACAAACAGATAACAAATAACGGATCCTTTGCTGCCTATGGACAGATCAGTATTCAAAAGAAAACATTTTGGAAGAAACAGCAAAGTATAAACCTGACAAGCTCTCTGATCTGACCTCGTGAGTAAAAAGTAGCCCAGACGTGAGTGCTGATTCGCATGCTTATACTAGAAAAGATGTCATCCCATTGAACGGAACACCCGTGTATGACTGACTATACAGCGCAGTGAGTTGTCAATAGCGCAGAGGTAGACATTCAGTGTTTCCCTAGAAATAAGTATAACAGAAACCACTGCGTTACAGTTAAATCGTGTAATGCCTCTTTGAAATGACAAAGCCTGTATAACAATATACATGTACAAGGTACAACATGTAAAACCTCTGACGGCGGCGGTCTGTTTGGGGGTGATGGCGTCCACGTCCATGTCCTTCAGGTTCCTGAGGAAGTTAGGGTCTGACATCATGCCTTTGGCAGACTTCCACGACACCTCTTTGATGCCTCGAATAATGACGATACACTCACACACCGTTTGCACAGCACGGGGCGGCTTGGCGAACGACCTATACATTCATTGAGGCACTGAGTTGTGTGACGAAGAGGACGACGAAGAAGATGATGATGATGAGGAGGAGGAGGA
>CM072521.1:10549704-10554704 GCA_036898135.1 Oncomelania hupensis | reverse complement strand
AATCTCCCCATGTAAAATGAAAAAAGAAATACCATCCCTGGATGCCTTTATCAACATGCTTAAGAACAGGTATGAAATAGAAGAAATTAATGCTAATATCAAAATGAAATGCAATAGATTTAATGATCAGTGGCTAATGTATTAAAAAAATTGATTTTATAAGTGTACATCTTTATTTATTTATTTATTTTTTTTAAATCAGTTTATAGTCCCCTCTCTCCCGTTAAGGATTTTCAGAGAGGAGACTCGATTATTTTAAATTATTATTATTGTTGTTATTGTTGTTTGAAAAATGCTTGGTGTGTTTCTGTGTGTGCTGTCGGTATGTAAATTTATTGAAATAAACAAAAAATATTGAGAAAAAAAACAAACAAAAAACGATGAGGATGGGAGTAAAGAATAGTGGGGAAACTAGTGATGTCTGTAAACACGGAGTCATACGCCATACAAATGTATATGTATTTGTTCACGTCACTGGACTGCGTACTGCGGTTACACATGGATACAAAAGCATAGATAGAATAGGACTGGATTGGACTGTAAGAGTGTCGGCTAGAACCTGATCTCAGTGACGTCTGATTTGTCCAGGTCGTCCAGGGCCAGGCGAGCGGCCTCCAGGGCAGGCAGTGCTTCCTGCAGCGCTTCTTCGGCATCTGCCTGTATTGCACAAGCATTATATGTTAACAAGAGAAACCATTAATTTGACAATGGACAGCTTCCATTAGCTTAAATTCGCTTTCATACCCCAACATTGCTTTGTTAATGTGTAGTATACAGAACAGGCGCATTAACCAAAAGAATGGTTCCTCGGCAAGATTGTTCTGGATCTCCGATAGCGGACGGGCTGCGCAGTAGCAAGTATCATATATATATACATATACGTACTACTGCGCTACAGTTCCTCTATCGGGGATCCACAAAATTCTTGCCGAGGGTCCATTTTGTTTGGTTAATGCGCCTGTGTATACAGGCTACGACGCTGATTCCTGGTGACAGTATTTTGGCGGAGTATCGAGTGCATATGACATGTGCACGCGTTATAACGTTAAACCACAAGTATATCAACTAACAAGTTAGTATCTCCCTTCTATGTCTCTGTCGACGTGCGCGTACAACCGGTTGCTTCCCTTTACATGCTTTGCGCTCCATAGAGCGTCGACGGACTAAAATAATTTTTTAGAAACTTCAAAACCCAGGGGAATTATGGGTAGGGAAATCCTTTTCTGAAATGACGTCGGCAGGACTCTTCGAGATTGGTGCATGGCATACGAGACACACGCAAAATGGCGTCATAAGAAGATTGGTTAGATCTGAATTCGTCTAATTTGACCTCGCATGCTGCTGGATAACAATGCAATTTGGATTTGCTTTCAAAAATCAAAAGAGAGCGAGACCACAACAAAGTACAACGAGCCAAGGCGACGCAAACACTCAAGGCCGACAGAACAAAAAGCACACAAACTACAAAAGGTAAGTACCCGTGACCATACACAATAAAGCAGGCCTAACCACCATTGCAAAATAGGATTGATCATCACCATGATTGAATTTTTCCACCCCACCTTCCAATTGGAACGGAATCGAACATATGCTCAAATTATCATATCTGATCTTTAACAGACCTTGCATGTGCATTATACAGTGTGCTTCAAGCGATAAATGAACCATCACATCGAACGATCTGAGCAGAATGGCGAACAATCGTTCACTAAGACTCACGATCGCCTGCACTGAGCTCACATACATGTGTGCATGTTTCTATAAATCCATCGTGTTCTCCTTCGATAATTGAGCAAAGCCTTTGTTCACTATCAGAAATATGCAGTTACTCTCCCAACTTTCGTTTAATTTCAACCAGCACATCTTCGCGAGAAATGGCGACCATGAATGCAAACGTAGCTAGTTATCAGTTACTTCCCTTGAACAGATTTCCCAGAATTCTCTATTCTATTTTTAGGTTTGGGATACCCCCGTCTCAGCTTGTGGCTAAAACCAAGGGCAACGGGACCACCGCACGTCGACTGGGGGCAATACGAGATACTAACTTGTTAGTTGATATACTTGTGGTTAAACATATTACAAATGCGCGCGTGCGTTCAATAACAGTCTCTGGTTAGCTGTTGCTGTTTCCATGAATGCATAAAACACGTAGAGACTGGAACCGTGGATTTGAGATATACATGTAGAACCTAAATACTATACTATTGAAATGAGAGAAAAATGAGGACCGGAAAGTGAACATCACATAGAGAATAAAGCAACAGATACAACATCTCGGCGTTTTCTTGGATGTAGCTTGCATGCTTAAACCTGCCTAGGTAAAAAAAAGGTAAAGGTGGTCCCATAGCCTTGTGGCCGCAGGGGAGTGTGATGTTGGAGATCACACTTAGCTTGGGCCAGCGTAATGAAGGTGATGGCCATCTCTCTCCCTCGCTGCTTTACCTTCCCCACCCTTTAGAGAGTGGGTATCAGTCACAGTTGAGTCAACTGGGGGCGTTGTTATTTGTCGCTTCACGTTTTGCGGTCACCCATCCAAGTGCTAACCGCACTGGACGGTGCTTAACTTGCGACACAGTAGCGAGTGCTCCAACCACTGCGCTATCCGACACTGCCTAAATCTTCTATTACTATCACTAATACGACAATTGCGTCAGTGTCAGCCAGTCCGTGAGTGAGTTCCAGTTTGCACACGAATAACTCGCAAGCCGTTCGTTCATGATGCTAATTCGTATGGGGCGCCATGTGTCCATTTATTCTATGTGACTATTCTATACACAGAATAAATTCTATGCACATAGAAAGCATTCTATGCACACAAAAAGCATTCATTAGTTGAAATTCCATTTATAAAAAAGAAACCAATATTGTAAGTCATAGAATAAAATTCTTTGTATAGAATAACATTCTATAATATAGTGTAAAATTCTATGTCCATAATAAAATTCTATGTATAGAATAACATTTTATAATAGAGAATAAGATTCCATGTATGTAATACAATTCTATATTATAGAATGCACTTGTATGCATAGAATTATATTCTATAACATAGAATGAATTCTATTACAAAGAATGAATTCTATTACAAAGAATGAATTCTATAACATAGAATTTATTCTATGTGCATACAATTCATTCTATAACATAGAATGAATTCTTTAACATAAAATAAATTATATGACATAAAATGAATTCTATGTGCATAAAATAAATTGTATAACATAGAATGAATTCTATAATAAAGAATGAATTCTATATGCATAGAATGAATTTTATAGCATAGAATGAATTCTATGACATAGAATTCATTCTATGACATAGAATGAATTCTATAGGCATAGAATGAATAGTATAACATAGAATGAATAAGATGACATAGAATGAATTCTATGACATAGAATGAATTCTATAGCATAGAATGAATTCTATGTTACAGAATGAATTCTATGTCGTAGAATTCATTCTATGCTATAGAATTCATTCTATGCTATAGAATAAATTCTATGTCATAGAATTCATTATTTGCTATAGAATTCATTCTATGTTATAGAATTCATTCTATGTCATAGAATTCATTCTATGTCATCTTATTCATTCTATGTTATACTATTTATTCTATGCTATAGAATTCATTCTATGTCATAGAATTCATTCTATGTCATAGACTTCATTCTATGTTATAGAATGAAATCAATACATAGACTTTTTTTTTTAAAATAGTAAAACTGGGGCACTGTCGAGGTATAGAGAACATTTTTTATGGCATGGGACTGTATTGCAGAGAGATATACATATTGCCACATCCCATCACCACACCACATCACTCTACATCACACTGCACCACAAATGTGATGGGTAGGTGTGGTGGAGTGATTAGGTTATGTGATGATGTGGTCTGATTCACTCGCTTTTAAGGCATAATAGAACTGTATTGCAGATACATACATACACATTACCACATCACATCACCACACTACATCACTCTAAATCACACCACACTGCACCACAAATGTGATGGGTGGGAGGGGTGGGGTGATTAGATTATGTGATGTGATTCACTGATGCCATGATATGTGCTGTCTGCTGCAATGTGAAGATGTGCTGCTGCTGTGATGTCGGCTGATGTGATGTGATGATTTGTTGATGTGATGTGATTTTATGTGGTGGTGCGTTTTCACGATGATGGTGATGAAGCAATGTGATGCAGTGATGTGATGTGATGATGTGATCGATGTGTGCATTCTATGTTATAAAATGTTCATTCTATAACAAAGAATGTTCATTCTATAACATAGGATCCATTCTATAACATAGAATGTTCATTCTATAACATAGAATGGTCATTCTATAATGTAGAATTCATTCTATAACATAGAATGTTCATTCTATAACATAGAATCCATTCTATAACTTAGAATGTTCATTCTATAACATAGAATCCATTCTATAACATAGAATGTGCATTCTTTAACATAGAATGCATTCTATAATATAGAATGTTCATTCTATAACATAGAATCCATTCTATAACATAGAATGTGCACTCTTTAACATAGAATGCATTCTATAATATAGAATGTTCATTCTATAACATAGAATCCATTCTATAACATAGAATGTGCATTCTTTAACATCGAATGCATTCTATAATATAGAATGTTCATTCTATGCGCAACTAGGTCATTCTTTGTGAAACGAGGCTATGAGGAATAAAGGGACATGTGCACGCGCGCGAGAACTGAAGAAATGGCTGACGTGCCAAGCGTTCTGCGGGCTTTATCAGACATTAGAACAGGCTCAAATCGCACGATACCGAATCGATTGCAAATCGGACAGCAGGCAAGCAGTAGTTCTGACGTCATCACGTAGCATTCGCGATCGGATCGCAAACAAATTCGTTGCACAATCGGCATGTGTGGCGGGGCCTTTAGGTTTCTTGATGCAGACGACTTCAAAGCAGTGTGAGTAGATCGCGTACAATAAAAATAATTGACGTCACA
>CM072521.1:10444370-10549204 GCA_036898135.1 Oncomelania hupensis | reverse complement strand
GTGAGAGGTGTAGGCAGAGGACCTACATAGACAATCCAACATAACTCCAGTGAGAGTGTAGGCAGAGGACCTACATAGACAATCCAACATAACTCCAGTGAGAGGTGTAGGCAGAGGACCTACATAGACAATCCAACATAACTCCAGTGAGAGGTGTAGGCAGAGGACCTACATAGACAATCCAACATAACTCCAGTGAGAGGTGTAGGCAGAGGACCTACATAGACAATCCAACATAACTCCAGTGAGAGGTGTAGGCAGAGGACCTACATAGACAATCCAACATAACTCCAGTGAGAGGTGTAGGCAGAGGACCTACATAGACAATCCAACATAACTCCAGTGAGAGGTGTAGGCAGAGGACCTACATAGACAATCCAACATAACTCCAGTGAGAGGTGTAGGCAGAGGACCTACATAGACAATCCAACATAACTCCAGTGAGAGGTGTAGGCAGAGGACCTACATAGACAATCCAACATAACTCCAGTGAGAGGTGTAGGCAGAGGACCTACATAGACAATCCAACATACTCCAGTGAGACTATTTACAACTTTTGTTTCTTTTTCCTCTCTGGCGACGGTGACTGGGATTTGTATGTTATTTGTGAATGGTGTGTATGTTTATTCTATCAACGGATTAATTGTACGAAAATGACGTGAGTTGAGACAATTGTGTGTATTCCTTTTGGTTCTTGTTGATTTCTATACTTGTGCTACTTTTGTTGATTCATGTTTATGGTTTAATAGAGGGTGTGACAACGTAGTTTATTGTTACGAGTTAGAGAAGTTGTGAGACGGGAGAACACGCAGGCATACACGCAATTCATGAAATACTCCTTTTTGTTACAATCATCATCATCATCATCATCATCATCATCATCATCATCATCATCATCATCATCATCATCATCATCATCATCATCATCATCGTAAATTCAGAAACAGTGGTGGAGCTTCTAACCATGCTGGAAGATACTCTTCTGAAGTAGGTAGAGTTTTCATTCTGTTGAAATATCCACTCAGTTTTCAACAAGTCAAACACGACAGGCCTACACTGAAGAACTAATGGTGCAGCAAAACGGAAATGGCATAAGACTATAACATAAAACCACTGGAGACCGACACCTTTATATTATGTTAGCATCTCTCGTTATTATCCCAAAGTTATGTCCAGTTCCTGTCCTCAAACGAGACTACTACGTGTGTTCTGCGCCTAGGCGTTGCCTTCCCAGTAGGTAGGTAGGATATATGAATTGAGTATATTAATTATTATGTCTGATGTTTTATATAGGTGTCGCCTTCCCAGTAGTTAGGTAGGAAATATAAACTGATTATATTATTATTACGTCTGATGTTTTATCTAGGTTTTCCCTTCCCAGTAGGTAGGGGTGTCGGATAGCGCAGTGGTTGGAGCACTCGCTACTGTGTCGCAAGTTAAGCACCATCTAGTGCGGTTATCACTTGGATGGGTGACCGCAAAACGTGAAGCGACAAATAACAACGCCCCCAGTTGACGTAACTGTGACTGAGTACCTACTCTCTTAAGGATGGGGAAGGTAAAGCAGCGAGGGAGAGAGATGGGCATCACCCTCATTACGCTGGCCCAAGATAAGTGTGATCTCCAACATCACGCTCCCCTACGGCCACAAGGCTATGGGACTACCTTTACCTTTACCTTTAGGTAAGATACATGAACTGAGTATTAGGTAAGTAAGATATATGAACTGAGTATTAGGTAAGATATATAAACTGAGTATATTAATTATTATGTCTAATGTTTTATTTAGGTGTTGCCTTCCCAGTAGGTAGGTATGACATTTGAACTGTATATTAATCAGACTATGACGACAGCGGAGTCGAGGATTTCTATGAACATCTACAGGCTGTCCTTGACCAAGTGCCGAAGAAGGACATAGTCATAGTGCAAGGCGACTGGAATGCCAAGGTTGGCCAAGATGCGCACCACAACTGGGGAAACACATGTGGATCCCACTGCAACAACGACACAAATGACAGAGATATGAGTCTCTTGGAGTTTGCCAGATACAACAATCTGATACTGGCAGACACGCTTGGTCTCCACAAAAACTCCAGACGATGGACACGGCACAGTCCCGCGGTGTGCACCACAACCAGATTGACTAAATCATGGTCGAGGCACGCTTCAGATCAAGCATCAACATTGGCAGGACACGCACTTTTCCAGGAGCATACATCGGAAGTGACCACGATCTCGTGATGATGTTCTTCGGCTCCACTTGAAGAGAGTAAACACAGCAAAGTGCACCAGACCGAAGTTCGACCTGGACAAACTGCAATACCGGAGGCAAACTTGTTTTTTCCAACCTAGTTCCAGTCATCCGCCCAAAAAGGCAATCACCGAAGTCGAACGAAGCTCTCCGATGTGTTACGAAATGATGCTTGCATGACTACGACTTGTTGACATTAAAAATGATCGCTGTTGCTTCTAATTCTGTTCGATTTACACAGATTAGCATTTCGCAACGGTATACTTTGTTATTATCGACCATATTTAATAGTTGCGTTCCTTGATTTGCAATTTGTTAGTTCTCAGCAGTAGGCTAATAATAGCAATCCCCATTTTTCCTGCCTAAAACCAAGTAGACACTGTTATAAAAGTATACATAGGCTTAATCTAGTCTACATTATATATTATAAGTCAGTCTTCGCGCAGCGAAGAAGCTCACTAGCTGAATATAATTATTAGACCTGTATTGTTTGTTTTATACGTAAATAAATGTATAAACTATATCTATTCTAATTAATAATATTTAGGCCTATACTTTATAATATTTGAATCTTTAAAGTTCCGGAGAAGGACGAGTAGGCTAAGGGAATTTTTTTTTAAAATAACTCGAGATCAGAGTTAAATTAATAGTTAGTTATTCATTGCTTACAGGCAAAGAGCCGAATCAGGAGCACACAATCAAGACAATTCGAGATCAGAGTTAAATTAATAGCTAATTAGTTATTCATTGCTTACAGGGTCCAGCGGACTGCAAAGAGCCGAATCAAAACCACAAAATCAAGACCATTACTTCGCTAGTAGTAGTAGTAGTAGTAGTAGTAGTAGTAGTAGTAGTAGTAGTAGTAGTAGTAGTAGTAGTAGTAGTAGTATAGTTATTTAGTTAAATCTTTAATTTATTTATTTGTTTTGTTTGTTTATTATTATTATTATTATTATTATTATTAGTATTATTATTATTATTATTATTATTATTATTATTATTATTATTATTATTATTATTATTATTATTATTATTATTCCTACTTTTTTTTAAAAAAAAGAAAAAGAAAAGAATAGTGTGCTGCTGTGCGTGCTCAATGGTGTAAATATAGTCAGTGACGTTTTGTTTGTTTTTGCTGAAGTTGGGTGTAATCCGAAATATTCAGATGGTGTTACTGGTTATTTTTTTCTTATAGATTTACCAAAGTTTTCAGATGATTTATGGAAATTTCTGCCTGCCACGCAACATTTTTTTAATACGTGTTTCTCATTAAAATACATATCATTGAAATACATATAACAAATTTACTGTATCAGTTAAAAAGAATAATATTAGTCAAATAAATAATTGCTTTGGTGCTTGCAATAAAAATGTCACTGTTTTTTGAGACCATTATAAACTTGCTTTGCCTTGTTGTGCTGAAGGGACATCAACGTATCCATAGCGCTTTGAAGTTTTGTCATGGTTTAATTGTTGATATAGATGTGAAATCGTTGTATGTGTGCATTATGTGTTATGTATTTACTTTTACTCTTTATTATTAATTGCATCAGTATATTAATCATCATAAAATAATAATACTAACTGCTTCAAAATGCGAATCTCGACTTGACTTAAAGCTTGAAGCTGTGCAGATCGAAATAGAATTAGATCTAGAAGCAACAGCGGCTATTTTTACGCACCGATGTTTCACCACAGGCTCTGAAGTCTTTTCTTTCGTCTTTGTAAACTCGTGGGCCTCCTACCTACGCACGTAGTATAGTATGTAATTGAGGCCTACGAAAGGCGAGACTTCCCAGCCTGTGGTTTCACGTAGTCCTGCCAGCATTCGTTCGTAAAACATCGGATAGCTTGGCTCGACTCGGAGAGCTTCGTTCGACTTCGGTAATTACCTTTTTCGGCGAATGACTGGAACTAGGTTGGAAAAAACAAGTTCGCTACCCGGAGGTGGCAGAAATATTCAAAGCCACAATTGGATGGAAATTTGCACCTCTGCTCATTTTGGGAGCTGGTGAAGTAGATGTCAACATCATGACCACCACCTTGAACTCAGTTGTGACAGATGCCGCCATTAAGATCCTTGGCAAGCACCGCCCAAAGAAGAAACCGTGGATTATACCTGAATTTTTGGATCTTTGTGATAAACGAAGAGAGATGAAAAAGAAAAAGAACACCTCACAGGGAGCTGATGCCTACCGAAAAATCAACAATGACATCCGAAAAGGCATGCGCACAGCAAAGGAGAACTGGATAGGAGAGCAATGCCAGTCAATAGAGAACAGTCTCAACAAGAACAACAACAAGAGGGCCTACCAGACGGTGAAGTGGCTGACAAGTGTTAAACATCCCAAGGTCTCCACGATCCAAATCAAGTCTGGCATCACTCTTTCCAAAAAGGGTAACCTTCAGGAGTGTGAAAATTACTGCACCGTCAACTTCATCAGCCATCCCAGCAAGGTCCTCCTGAAAATAATACTCAACAGGTTGAAACCTCAAGCTGAACAAATCATAGCTGAAAAACAAGCAGGATTCTGGGCAGGGCGAAGTACCACTGAACAGATTTTGAACCTCAGAATAATCTGCGATAAATTCCCACAGCACCAACAACATCTATATGAGGTGTTTGTAGACTTCAGGAAAGCGTTTTACCGAGTCTGGCATGCAGCTGTGCTGGCAACCATTAGAGTGTACAACATCTGTCACCATCCCAAAAATTAGTGAAGTCATCAAAAGCCTGTATGACAAGGCTACCAGTGCAGTCCTCCACAACGGCGCCATCGGAAACTGGATCAGAACAATAATCGGTATGCGTTAAGGATGCCTACTCTCTCCAACACTCTTTAACATCTTCCTAGAGTGCCTCATGTCAGATGCCCTTGCAAATCACGAAAACACATTCAGCATAGGGGGTAGAGCAATCCCCAACCTCCCTTTTGCGGATGACAGTGATGGATTGGCTTGAGAGAAACAAGAACTTGAACATCTGGTACAGAGGCTTTGACACCCCATACAGAGCCTCTGGGATGGAAATAAGACCAAAATGATGACCAACAATACCAAAGGCATCAACACGGACATCAAAGTCCTAGGTTAATTCCTCAACACAGTGCGTAGCTTCAAATATTTAGGAACTAAGATGTGACGGTGGGTCTATTGTTGCTGGGCTCTGCACAATTGAATGCTATTACCCACTCGTCTTTCGTCTGTTGGGATCGCTAGTAAATCTCCCGGTAACTAATCTTAATACATTTATAAGTTTAGCTCGGTCTGTGTTAGGCTGGGGTTACAGAGATAGAAAGAAAATTGTAAAAGAGTCACTGTCACACTAGCTCTCACACGGCTATGAAACATAGGTAGTCCAGCCACTTGTTAACAGTAAATATCGCACATTTATTTCCTATACTCTATACAAAATCTTCTAATCACTATCGTGTCCTATCCTGTCCCGTAACTCGGAGGTCGTAGGAGCACCACAGATGATCGTTTAACCAGCATACTCCATCTTTCTCTGTCCTCAGCAACCCTGATGGCTTCGCTCAGTGTCAAACCAGTCCATTCTCGAATGTTGTCCTCCCACATCTTTTTCGGTTTCCCTCTTCTTCTACCTCCTTGCACTTGCCTTGAAGAATGGTCTTTGCAAGGCCTGATGATCTGGTGACGTGGCCATACCATCACTTATTTCCATTCCTAATTCCATTTCTAATCACTATACTAACTTAAAAGTCCAACTATCACTTCGAATAGTTTGCTCCTTGATAGTTCTATGCAGCTACTGTCTCATAATTGGGCTAATGGTGCGTTCTGCCCAACAGGTCAGAGTTCTGGAAGAGTGGACTATTGATGTCCTTCTATAGCGGGTTTTGGTGCACGTTTTCAAATAGCTCTCTTGTCGATGAGCGGTGTTGTGGTTGATAATGGACTGGTTTGACACTGAACGAAGCCATGAGGGTTGCTGAGAAAAGAAACAGATGGAGTACGCTGGTTACACGATCATCTGTGGTGCCCCAACGAACTTTGAGTTACGGGATTGGATAGGATAATATATTAATTATTATGTCTGATGTTTTATCTATGTGTTGACTTCCCAGTAGGTACATGTAGGTAGGATATATGAACTGAATATATTAACTATTATGTCTGATGTTTTATCTAGGTGTTACCCTCCCAGTAGGTAAATAGGATATATGAACTAAATATATTAACTATTATGTCTGATGTTTTATCTAGGTGTTACCTTCCCAGTAGGTAGGTAGGATTTATGACCTGAATGTATTGATGATGATGATGATGATGATGATGATGATGATGATGATGATGATGATGATGATGATGATGATGATGATGATGATGATGATGATGATGATGATGTAGACTTGTATAGCGCAGGTATCCACGATTACAAGGTTCATGCTTATTGCGTTTGTGGAGAGGAAACAAGAGATTAAGATGTGTGATGTTTTATCAAGGTGTCAGAAAAGCTGCGGCTGGGTACCAAAACGGCCATAGACATCGAGCGTTTGCGAGACGGGTACAGGCCAGCGGCTAAGCGCGGCGCCATCCTGTTCTTCGTGCTGGCCGACTTGTCTACCGTCAACTCCATGTACCAGTACTCTCTCTCCTCCTATCTGGACGTCTTCCAGTACTCGCTGAAGAAATCTCTGCCTGACTCCATCCTGGCCAAACGCCTGGGTAACATGATGGACACGCTAACCCATAACATCTACAACTATGGCTGTACCGGTCAGTCAGATGCATGCAGGCTTTGCTATTGATGGTTTGGATGACTCCTGTTGTCATTCCTTTGTATAGGCAATATGATGATGATGATGATGATGATGATGATGATGATGATGATGATGATGATGATGATGATGATGATGATGATGATGATAATAATAATAATACTGGATGCAAAATGCGCGCTTTTTTCCATAATCAGGCTCAAACACTCGCGGCGATCTGTACCAAGATACACGCTCACATGTTTCACCCACTCACACACTCACACACACCTCTATCACTGAAACATGTGATGTAAAGGCAGAAACATCACAATTAGAAGACCGAAAGCCAATCGAATTTTTATTTGTGAAATTTTATATTGACTGAATCCAGTACCATTATTGAAGGAAGGGAGAAAACCGGAGTACCCGGAGAAAACCCTCGGTGACCTCTGTAGTCTCGTACCTAAGTCACATAATATGTATGTAGCTTTGTTGTGTAACGTGTTGGCCTTTTGCACACTGTGAAGCGCGTTATGGATTGTTTTTGTGCAGGAATCTTTGAGAGCCACAAGCTGCTGTTCTCCTTCCAGATCACCATCAAGCTGGAGCAGGACGAGAGCCGTGTCTCGCAGGACGAGCTTGATTTCTTTATCAAGGCAAGTTTAGTCGTAAATACTGTAACGATATTACTATTAAGACTAATAGTAGACTGTATATATTGCAGTGGAATGAAGTGTATGGGACATGAATCAGGTTCCATGCGTCCTTGATAAGTTTGTTCACACAATAATATGGTGTGATAGGGCGCCATCTCGCTGGAGAAGACCAAGAGACCCAAGCCGTTTGAGGCCTTGCCTGACGAAGGATGGGAGGACTGTATTCGTCTGTCAGAGCTCTTCCCTGCTCAGTTCTCCACTCTCCTCACCGACATTGATAATAACGTCAACCAATGGAAGATGGTAGGATTTCAATTATAATAAAACAGCGTGTAAAGTTCCTGCCGTTGTGTTGCCACTAATTACGCGAGATTAAAGTAACTATTTGACTTATTAACAAACTAATTACGTATTCACGGTATTGAGTTCAAAACACTGTTGAATTTTTTTTGCCCACATTTTTGTACCCAGAATTGCAGAATTGAAAGTTGAGTAAAATAGCAAATGTGGTTCGTCGTATTCCAGTCTTTGTACCTTTGTACCAAGGTCAAAATGTACCTCCTCCAAAGTATACCCGTGTTTGTACAATCACAAATCTTTATTGTCGCCATAAAACGTCCTAGGCCAGTTTATAATCGCAGTTGGGCCACAATATAACATACCTCCCTAATATGTCTTAGTTAGCGTGTGTGTGTGTGTGTTGGTCCTGATTTGGCTCTGAAGACTGGACCTAAAGCAATAACCATGTTATGTAATGTAATGTGTGTGTGCGTGCGTGTGGGCGTGTGTGTGCAGGCGCGCGCGCGTTTTTGTTTGTGTGTTTGTATGAGTATGTGTTTTTGAGTGTGTGTGAATCTTATAAAATAATAGAGATTTGATGAAGTTACTGGCCCACCACTCCGCCCTCATAAAACGAGGTCAGCGCACTCTATCTGTGTACATCGTTGGTGTTATATTTTCAGTGGTTTGATCTGGACACGCCAGAACAAGAGGACTTGCCTATGGGCTATGAAGACAAAGTCAACGCACTCTATCTGTGTACATCGTTGGTGTTATATTTTCAGTGGTTTGATCTGGACACGCCAGAACAAGAGGACTTGCCTATGGGCTATGAAGACAAAGTCAACGCCTTTCAACGCCTCATGCTGATCCGATGTTTCCGTGTGGACCGCATCTATCGTGCCGTCATGGACTACGTCACCCAGGTACAATTTGTACAGTAAAAGTCGATGTCTTTTGTGGCAACACACTTAACAGCTACAGAACTGATGAATTTAAAGATGAAGCTGAAGCCGCGTACATTACCATCTTAGTGCGCAAAGCTCACTGTCAGCATGAAGGGAGCCCTGTATATATAACTGTCTTTTCTTCAATCAAAGCGTAGCGATCTAATGAGATCTGAATCACGGACGTCGGAAACTAAATTGAGTTTCATTAGTAAGGGAAGGAGGAAACCTGAATAGCCGGAAAAATCCTTCAGGGGCCGAGGTTATGAAATACGCTACCAATAGTCGGACGACGTTCAGTTTCAAACGCCTATGAAGTCAACCGAGCTGTGCCTCCTACTGGGTGCAGGGTATGAGCGTGCGACTTGGAAGTAGATCAACCTGTTCCATTTTGCTATCAATCGCATCGCCCCGTGGCTTTCCGCCTACTTTCTACTTTTGATTTGGATTTTTGCTGCATAACATGGAAGGAACCATGGATGGGTGTGTGTATGTGTGAATGTGTGTTGTTAATCGTACTGGACGCAGTCAATATAACAATTTCAAAAATAACAAATTCGATTTTCTTTCTGTCTTCCAATAGCGATCTTTTTGCCTTTACACCAACTGTTTGAGTGATGGATGTGTATTTGTTGTTGTTGTTGTTGTGTGTGGGTGTGTGTGTGTGTGTGTGTGTGTGTGTGTGTGAGGGTGGATGAGACAGGTGAGCGTGTATGTTGGTACAGATCGCCACGCTTTGAGCCTGATTGATTTGGGGAAAGGCGCTTATATAGCATCCAGTATTATTATTATTATTATTATTATTATTATTATTATTATTATTATTATTATTATTAGTATTAGTATTATTATTAGTATTAATTAATTAATTTTAATGGTGTTTTTTTTCCATTCTTTCTTTACATTAAACTGACTTTTTTGTTTTTAATTCTTTACTCATCTATTAAGTGTTTAAACATTCCCTTCATTTGGCTGTACTCAAAAAAGAGTCAGCCTTTGGGGTACTAGTTTTTGGAATTAAATAAAATACAAATTGCTACTGCAAAAGCTAAATTTAAAGCCTAAAACTAAACAGATTTATATAGAAGAGAGAGAGACAGAGAGAAGGAACAAGTAAGTACAGTTTTATAGCGCAAATAGATTGATTGATTTCCTTATTGAAAGTTTCTTCAAATATATTTATTATTAGACTTATTTAAAAAAAATGACATATTGATTGATTGATTGATTGTTGCTTTAGGTCCAGCGGACTCTTCTGAGCCAAAAAAACTGGTCCTGATTTGGCTCGGAAGAGTCCGCTGGACCTAAAGCAATAACCTTGTATTGTATTGTCTGAGCCAAATCAGGACCGGAAAAAATGACATAAGACATAACACTTTTATTTGCTTGAAATATTACAAGAATTTGCCTTGCGCGTCGGGGAATAATACAAAGATAAAAACATTAAAAACAATATACATCTATTCCCTCACATTCCACAAAACATAATACAGGTGTGTGTCGTCACCAAACAAAAGTTCACATACCCACACACACACACACACACACACCCACACACACACACACACCACACACACACACACACACACGCATTTTTGTAGAAACGCACCCTCACACATACACACATACGGAGTTCCAACAAAAGGTAGGCCGAATGCAGAGGTTGTGTCCTTTGACCCCCGTCGAGAGGGTTGCCACGACTTTGTTTGAGCGACTATTGGTTTCGGCGACTGCAGTAATTGGGGCTCATATCCTATCCTATCCTATCCTATCCTATCCTATCCTATCCTATCCCATAACTCGGAGGTCGTAGGGGCACCACAGATGATCGTACTCCATCTTTCCATGTCCTCAGCAACCCCGATTGTTTCGCTCAGTGTCAAACCAGTACATTCTCGAATGTTGTCCTCCCACCTCCTTTTCGGTCTCCCTCTTTTTCTACCACCTTGCACTGCTACAGTACTCTTCGCTGCTGTGCTGTAGGTCATGGGAGATAAGTACGTCACACCATCAATTAAGCCCCTTGTTTACTACTGCTACAATACTCTTTGCTGCCGTGCTGTAGGTCATGGGAGAAAAGTACGTCACACCGCCAATTCTGAGCTACGACAGTGTATTCGACCAGAGCACGCCCATGACGCCTGTGGTCTTCATCCTCAGCCCTGGTTCAGACCCTGCCTCAGACCTCATGAAGCTGGCCGAGAGGATCGGCTTCCAGGCTAACAAGATCAAGTTCCTCTCCATGGGGCAGGGACAGGAAAAGGTAGGTCAAGATTTCGTAATTTATCATTTCTTTCACGCAGGTCGGATTTTTTTTCCTCGTTTAATTCATGTATTGTAGTGAGGCGTAGCATATATTTTGTATGTTTTTTTTTTTACGATGACGGCGGCGAAAATGATGATGCCAGTGATTACACTATTTACCGCTAATAGGTCTATGCCGCTAAAACGTAGTGCGGTGAAATGCAAATACTATCCTACCAGTGGACACCGTGTCATAACAGATAGCGCTGCAGCTGCTGGACCACGCCATCACTAGGGGCCAGTGGCTGATGCTGCAGAATTGTCATCTGCTGGTCAGATGGTTGAAGGAGCTGGAGAAGCAGCTGGAGAAACTGCACAAGCCTCATCCAGACTTTCGCCTTTGGTTGACTACAGAGCCCACGCCATCCTTCCCCATTGGCATACTGCAAAGATGCCTCAAGGTTAGACCCTTCGTTTGTTCAACTAATTCCCATTCTCTTGCCAAGCCTGCTTGTGATTTTCCTGATGTTTTGCTTTGATGACGAATTCTGATTTTGCTAGAAACGTTTGGTCAGTATTGCCCTCGTCTTCTTTACTGAAGCAAGGCGCTTGTATGTTGAATGTTGTCTATCTTGCTTTGTTGGAGGAAAAGGGAGAGGAGGGCGAAAAGAGAGGGTGTGGGAGGGTGTCACGTCAGGCGTGCGTGCCTGTCTGCCTCGGTGTGTATGTCTGCGCTTGTGTTTGTGCCTGTGTCGAAGTCCTGCATCACGTGGTTCGAGCCCTGATTGCTCCCTGCATTAGGACTGGAAGAGGCCGGTGGATGGCATTATTTTCTATGCAAGTAGATCCAGTCTGGTCCGTATAGCAGTAGTTCAGAGCGTAATGGTAAATTTATTTCCAGCAAAACTTGAATAACGCTACCGTGCTTTCATCATGGGACCAGTGACTTTCCTGCATATCTTTGGAGATTAATAATACTAGGCCCCTAATTCATTCTCCTCCAAGGCCCTTATTCCCACAAATCACTGATTTAAACGCATGCAGCCGCCCCTCACCCCACCACTTGCCTCCCTTTGTAAAGCTCCACTATTTGAACCTGTAGATGTTGTGTGTTTTGTGTTCATTAGGTGGTGACTGAGCCACCCAACGGACTAAAGCTGAATTTACGCAGCACCTACCTAAAAATTCCCGTCACTGCTCTTCAAGAATGCAAGCACTCAATCTTCTGCTCTCTCGTCTTCACCCTGGCTTTCTTTCATGCCGTCGTACAGGTAAAGACGTCATCTTCGGCGTCATCGACTGCTGATTCGTTATCATCGTCATCTGCAGCACCATCGTTATCACGATTGTCGTCATCATTTTTACCGCCACCTTTACCACCCTGACAATTAAAATGCGCATGTAGATATAGAGAGAAGATTAAAGTAAGGTCGCCAACATATTCAGTTTATTCAACACATTTATGACCTCTTATAAGCAAATATAACAGGCATTTGAACATGGCTTTAATGAAAAAATCAAACATAAAAATACAAATAAAATTTGAATATAAAAATACAAATAAAAAGTTTAAATTAAACCAGTTATCAGATAATAAGTTTTTAAACTTCTACATGTTAAATAAGGTGTAGAGTAGTATCACGCTCTGAACCACACACCCAAATGTTCGTGTATGTACATACACACACACACATAGACACACACACACGCACGCACGCGCGCTCACCCACACCCACGCACGCAAGCACACCCACACACACACTGACTATTATTTCATTCGTTAAAACAAAACGTGTGATGAAAATGTATAAGGAAGTTCAATTGTCCATTTAATAAAAATCACCGTCCAATGTTTTTTTGTTCATGCACTTGTGTTTTAGGCCCAATGAAAATGATGTTAACTTGGTGTTGTACAGATGTTGGAAGTTGTGTTCACTTTATGTCATTGTACGTGAAAGGAGCGGCGAAAGTACGGGAAGATCGGCTGGAACGTGCCTTATGATTTCAACGAGTCTGACTTCCGAGTGTGCATGCAGATCCTCAACACATACCTGACCAAGGCCACGGAGCAAGGCGACAACATGATTCCCTGGAACAGCTTGAAGTACCTCATTGGCGAGGTGGGTATTACGCTGACGTGTCATGTGATATAACCGTGCTACTAGTGTGTCATGTGATATAACCCTGCTACTAGTGAAATACAATAACAATGGACAATGTGGTCATTACAGGAGGACCTGGGTTCCAGTCTCAATGGTGAGGGAAATATTGTTTTACAGGAGTCGACTTTCGGTAATGACTTTTAATACGGTGTTTCATTTTCCCCACGTGCCGTTAAGAACCACAGCGTTCCTATAAAAAAACACAAGTAAGTGTAGAAGAAAGTGCGGTGTGTAAGAAGCAGAAATGTGTGTCCTTTGATGACCGACCTACAGATAAGGGAGATTGGGATTTGCTGAGTGTAGGTGATGTACGGGGGTCGAGCCATCGACAACTTTGACCGGCGCATCCTTAACACGTACATGGACGAGTACATGGGAGATTTCATCTTCGACACTTTTCAGCCTTTCCACTTCTATCACGACGAACATGTGGACTACTTCATCCCGGACATCGCCAACATCGACCCCCACCACCCCAAAGATCTCTATATGGGTAAGCTGACTCCAGTTTACCCCCTTCCCCTACCCCGGTCCCCCACACTCTACCATCCCCCCTACCCTCCCTCCCGTTCACCTCAAACGTTAACAGTGAATTAGGCTTTTAGATTGGGACTACGTTAGTTTTGTTAAATCCAGAAAGTACCTGGTGACGTAGCATTGTCTAGCATTGTATTGCGTTGAATTGTTTTGTAACATACTGTAGTGTCGATATCTGCGTCCCAGACTACATCGAAATCCTGCCTTTGGCGAATGCGCCGGACGTGTTCGGGCTGCACCCTAACGCAGAGATTGGTTACTACACGCAGGCGGCCAGGGAAATGTGGTCCAACTTGGTGGAGCTTCAGCCACAGACCGGAGAGACTGGCGCCGGCATCAGCAGGGACGAGTTTATTGATAAAGTTAGTAAAGGAATGACGTGTATGATGCGTTAGTACATTAGTCGT
Source organism: Oncomelania hupensis (assembly GCA_036898135.1). Classification (NCBI taxonomy): domain Eukaryota; kingdom Metazoa; phylum Mollusca; class Gastropoda; order Littorinimorpha; family Pomatiopsidae; genus Oncomelania; species Oncomelania hupensis. The sequence continues at coordinate 10,534,997 of CM072521.1, read as the reverse complement.
CACCAACATCAGCAAGAAGTCTTAGGATAGGTATCCCCATTTGCGATCAGCTCCCAATTGCGGACACCTATTTTTTCCAGACGTCTTGATAATGTAATAACGAAAGTTCGTTTTTACCAATGTCTACACGGTAAGATTAATTAATTAAATTTTTAAATAATTATTTAACTGACACTAACTGAAACCTATCTAGACGTAGAAAACTGTGTGATAGTTGACCAGATAATACAGAACACCAGTGATGCTAGGGGTACTTATTTGAGTAAAGTAGCTTAAAACTGTGAGGTAAACAACATTTTGCGCAAAAAGGGATCAAGAAATATTATTTTGTTTGCTTAGTATGTATTTATTTATTTCATCTTTGACTGATTGACCCTGTAAAGCGACTGGGTTATTATACGTGTATACAGCTGTTTGACGATGGTGTCGATGATGTCAGGTTATTATACGTGTACACAGCTGCTTGACGATGATGTCGTTGATGTCAGGTTATTATACGTGTACACAGCTGCTTGACGATGATGTCGTTGATGTCATGTTATTATCCGTGTACACAGCTGCTTGGCGATGATGTCGTTGATGTCAGGTTATTATACGTGTATACAGCTGCTTGGCGATGATGTCGTTGATGTCATGTTATTATCCGTGTACACAGCTGCTTGGCGATGATGTCGTTGATGTCAGGTTATTATACGTGTATACAGCTGCTTGGCGATGATGTCGTTGATGTCGTGTTATTATCCGTGTACACAGCTGCTTGACGATGATGTCGTTGATGTCATGTTATTATACGTGTACACAGCTTCTTGACGATGGTGTCGTTGATGTCAGGTTATTATACGTGTACACAGCTGCTTGACGATGGTGTCGTTGATGTCAGGTTATTATACGTGTATACAGCTGCTTGACGATGGTGTCGTTGATGTCATGTTATTATACGTGTACACAGCTGCTTGACGATGATGTCGTTGATGTCATGTTATTATATGTGTACACAGCTGCTTGATGATGTCGTTGATGTCATGTCATTAACCACTGTATGTTGTAGAAAGTATAGTCACCATCATTATCATCACACACATTACACACAAACGCATGCACATACACACGCATGTACTACACACACGCACATACATACGCACACACACAGACACACACCACTCGAAATGAATTACATGCACGCATACGCAGTTAGGTCACACACACACACGCACACCACAAATATGTAGAGCACCAAGACTGGGTTTTACTAAGAATGTAAGAATCGGAAAGTGATTTTTAGACGGAAAGAACGCAAGCTTCTTCTAGAAATGTAAAAATCTAATGCAAAATTGTCTCTTTCCGTCTCAAAAGTTGACCTAGTTCGTCTCCAATAGCCGACGAAATAGGTCGAACTTTCTTGCAAAATTTCCCGAAAATTGACTGGATTTTCTCCGTCCCGGATAGAGCAATCCCTTGTACTTAAAACACTCTCATGCACTACAACTGCACCCCCATGCACTAAAAGAGCACTCCTGTGTACTTTGAAAAAAGTGGGTGGCTGGAAAACACTGGGTGGCTAATACATACACCCATTTCCTGCATAAAAAGCAAGGTTAGTCACCCATTTCAAGGCTTATGTCTCCGCACCGTAAGACACCTAATTACACGCAGTCACACACAATCACGCAATGACATACACAGTCATCCCTCCACCTCCCTCACCTGTCCCCCTCACACTTACACAATACGCCAATACCAAATTATTGATACTGGAGAGAGAGAGAGAGAGAGAGAGAGAGAGAGAGAGAGAGAGAGAGAGAGAGAGAGAGAGAGAGAGAGAGAGAGAGAGAGAGAGAGAGAGAGAGAGAGAGAGAGAGAGAGAGAGAGAGAGATAGAGAGAGAGAGAGAGAGAGAGAAGAGAGAGAGAGAGAGAGAGAAAGAGAGAGAGAAGAGAAAGATGGAAAAAGAGAGAAGAGAGAGAGAGGAACTGTTTTTCCTTTCAACAAGATGTTTCCAGAACCTTTGGTTAAACCATCTTACTGAAAGATTTTCACTGATTAGTTTATTTTAAACCCTTTATGTAGCCGAACATTTTTTCTCCACAGATGTTTCCAATACAGTGGTAAAGCAAATTTTACAATTTTTTTTAAAGGGTTCATATGCTTGCGCTTGTTCACAATCCAATAGTGCAAAGCAAAGCAATACATTAGTTAGTCATTGTTTATAGGGTCCAGCAATCTTTACAAAAACAAAATAGAATATAAATATCTTTATAATATATTAACAACAACACACACACACACGCGCACGCACGCACGCACGCACGCACACACACACACATATAAAATGCCTACATTGCTAAATACTAATACCATAGAAAGCCACAGTGACCACTTGGCGGAAAGCGTCCAATATCCCCATGCTGTCTCAACAGACCCCATACACAAATGAGGAGTTTGTATAGAGCTTTCTAGAAAAAAGGGAGGTGACTGGTCTAGCGAAGAAGATAGTAGATTGATGGAGCCGAACAAAATGAAGAAACGAACAAATAAGAAAAAAACGAATGGCCGAAACAGAGGTCGTTAACTAAAAACAAAAAAAACACAAAATGTCCACAAAGTGGGGACTTTTATAACCCCCCCCTGGTACCCCAACGGGGAAATACAAACAGTACAATACAATACTCCTTCGGATAACAGTATAAACCCTAGGTCTAGTCTGTGTACCACGCATTCCATCACATGGACTTTTAAAGATCCTGACGCTCATGTCCCATACTGAATGCCGACTATACAACCCCCGCACTAGTCCCCTTTCTCCCCATGCCCGGTCCGTCCAGGATTGTGCTCAGATGTCTGGGCGTCAGACTAGACATCCCAAAGGCTGCAGTTGGTGCCTCGGGCGGCTGAGTTAGATCCCAATATCGGCCAGCGCCTTGAGCAGCTCGAGCTACAAATCGCTATATAAAAGTGATTTAAATAGTAACATAAAATAATAAATTAGTTGTGCTCTATGCTATACTATACTATACTATAAAAGCCTACTATCTATACCAACTACACTATACCATACTATACTAAAACTATACTATACTATACATACTATACTATACTATGCTATACAGTATAACACATAATTCAATACAATACGATAAAAAAACCACACTGATAGAATATAAACCGAGGTTTAGTCTGTCGCACACATTCAATCGCAGGGGACTTTAAAGATCCTGACGCTCATGCCCTAGGCTGGGGAGTGCCGGTACACAAACATCAGCAATCACTAAGATTTCTTTCTATAAATTTCTACCCTATCCTTCACAATTGTGCTGTTTCTGGGCAACAGGTGATGCGCTCAATGGCTATGTGAGATAAATCCTGTATCGGCCACGCTAGAGCAGTCTTGAGCTGGAAAAGCGCAATGTAAAAACGATTTTAAAAAAATAGTATACAATCAAACACACCTATAATTGATACAGTGCAATACAATACAGTGAACATCACACAGGATGGGAATTCTGGCCTTCTACACTAACTCTTCCGCTTCAATAATCAGTCCAGTGCTCACGGTATAACCCTGCACGCGCACCCACAGAGTTTACTGTATTATCTATCACTATCGTTCCTAATGATTAAAAAGTTACATTTCCAAACTACTAAACTAATTACCTTTCCGTCTTCTAATAGTGACGTCACATGATTGAATGTTTGTTGAGTGTGTAGAGTTTGTGTAACATGTTGAATGTTCAATACTGAAGTTAACTGTGAAAAAACGCGTATGTGATTTCATTATTATTATTATTATTATTTTATTATTATTATTATTATTATTTTTATTATTATTATTATTTATTATTATTACCAGTATATGTGGCATTGTGGTGCAGATAGCGACTCTGACGTGCTGAACAAGCTCCAAAACCGTTTGAATTACAATTCGCAATCTGGCATTACATTTCTCCCACAACCGTTCTCTGCAAAGCTGGAGAGATTCAATATCCTCATTGTCCGCATCGCTCGCTGGCCACGCTGAAGAGGGTAAGTGTTATTGAATCACAACACTGAAGAGGGTAATGTTATTAATCACTCCACTGAAGATAAGTGTTATTGGGAATCACTCCACACTGAAGATAGTGTTATTGGGAATCACTCCACACAGAAGAGGGTAAGTTTTATTACACTCCACACTAAAAAGATAAATGTTATTGGGAATCACTCACACTGAAGATAAGTGTATTGGGAATCACTCCACACTGAAGAGGGTAAGTGTTATTGGGAATCACTCCACACTGAAGAGGGTAAGTGTTATTGGGAATCACTCCACACTGAAGAGGGTAAGTGTTATTGGGAATCACTCCACACTGAAGAGTAAGTGTTATTGGGAATCACTCCACACTGAAGGGTATGTTATTGGGAATACTCCACACTGAAGAGGGTAAGTGTTATTAATCACTCCACACTGAAGAGGGTAAGTGTTATTGGGAATCACTCCACACTGAAGAGGGTAAGTGTTATTGGGAATCACTCCACACTGAAGAGGGTAAGTGTTATTGGGAATCACTCCACACTGAAGAGGGTAAGTGTTATTGGGAATCACTCCACACTGAAGAGGGTAAGTGTTATTCGGAATCACTCCACATTAAAGGAACTTGTCGTTTCTGCTATTTTTTAGTAGAGGTCGCGAGTGGCCTCCTGTTGCAGAGTGGCTGAGTAATAGAATGCGTGCCTGCCTTCAGGAGAACGCAGGTTGACCTCACGATGGTGACCACATGTAGGCTTTTTGCTCCCAGGAATGAACTTTTTGTAATTACTTTATTCCTTTATTACGCTTCAACATAACTGTAAGAATCCGGTAATCTGTCCAAGGCGAAGGGCTGAAATAAACACGCAGGCTTCGATATCTCGCTGTTCACAAAAGTCAGGTTCCTTTAACGTACCAAAACCTTATTTTGGAGAAGCTTTGCCTTAAGGAACTACATACCTTTTAATGAGATTTTTAAAGTTTGCAATAGTAAACAACTGTTTTAATTTTCACATGAGGTTGGTTTATTTTGTCGCATATAGGTCATGTCGCCTTGTTTATATTCCTGGTGAAATTTTATTAGTAAGGCTGGTATTATTTACATCTTTATCATATTTATTTAAATGTTAGCTGTTTGATCTGATTTTGCTTAGTTTTGTGTGGTTGTGATTGGGCTCTCGGCAGTCCGCTAGACCCTATAAACATTGAATATCTAATGTAAGCTAGCGATATGAATGTACAATATCCGCGTTGTCTAACTCAGCTAGCGATATCAATGTACAATATCGGCGTTGCTATGTGAAGGCGCTGGCGGGCGAGGTAGGGATGAGCACCGAGCTGGATGACGTGGCCAAGTGTCTGTTCAACGGTGTGTTGCCCAACATCTGGCGTCGCCTGGCTCCCAGCACGCTCAAGTCTCTAGGCAATTGGATGATCCACTTTGATCAGCGCTTCCAGCAGTACGACCACTGGGTACCACTATTATTGTATACTACTTCAGTCCTATGATTATAGATAGAGCTTGGTGTTCAAAGCGGCGCAGTCAGCTCAGTGGTGTACGCAGTGTACTCACATTTCTGGCGATAACTTTGCAGCCTGTAGAGACTAATAATAATAATAATAATAATAATAATAATAATAATAATAATAATACCAATAATAACAATAATAATAATTAATAATAATTAATAATAATAATAATAATAATAATAATAATAATAATAATAATAATAATAATAATAAATAATAATAATTATTATTATTATTATTATTATTATTATTATTATTATTATTATTATTATTATTATTATTATTTTATTATTATTATTATAACAATAATAAATAAAATGAAAAATATATAAACCTACCATGGGACACCGCATCCCTATTCCTTCAGGTGAGAATATAAACCGAGGTCTAGATTGTGCACGCACGCATTCCATCACATGGACTTTAAAGATCCTGACGCTCATGCCCTATAGGCGGATGGGAGCCGGCAACACAAATACACCAAGCACGCACTAGATCACTTCTTGTCATCTCCGTTCACCCAGGATTGTGCTGTCTTCTTGGCGTCAGACCCAAAGGTTGCAGGTGGGCGCCTCGGGCGACTTGAGCAGCTCTTAAGCTGAAAAAGCGCTATATAAAAGTGATAAAATTAATAATAAATAAATTAATAAATAAATAAGGCACTGGCCGAAAACAGTTGCTGCTTGATACTGACCCGACTACATTTACCCATCAGGAACATGAGGGTCACAATCATGCTATGGAATGCAGAGGTACACAGAATAGAGCATGGTCTGAAGGCGTACGAGGAACATGGCTAGCGCGATAGCTCAGTGGTAGAATGCTTACTTTGACGCAAGTGACGCGGATTTCATTATCAGTGGCCGCGGGATTTTGTTCCCTCACACATGGATTTCTTAATGACTTTGTTGTATTTCCCTACCCCTCTCACTGAGCACATTGCCTCACAGGGCTGTCTTACTGACTTTGTTGTATTTCCCTACCCCTCTCACTGAGCACATTGCCTCACAGGGATGTCTTAATGACTGTGTTGTATTTCCCTACCCCTCTCACTGAGCACATTGCCTCACAGGGCTGTCTTACTGACTTTGTTGTATTTCCCTACCCCTCTCACTGAGCACATTGCCTCACAGGGCTGTCTTACTGACTTTGTTGTATTTCCCTACCCCTCTCACTGAGCACATTGCCTCACAGGGATGTCTACCCCTCTCACTGAGCACATTGCCTCACAGGGATGTCTTAATGACTTTGTTGTATTTCCCTACCCCTCTCACTGAGCACATTACCTCACAGGGATTTCTTAATGACTGTGTTGTATTTCCCTACCCCTCTCACTGAGCACATGGCCTCACAGGGATTTCTTCATGACTTTGTTGTATTTCCCTACCCCTCTCACTGAGCACATTACCTCACAGGGATTTCTTAATGACTGTGTTGTATTTCCCTACCCCTCTCACTGAGAACATTACCTCACAGGGATGTCTTAATGACTTTGTTGTATTTCCCTACCCCTCTCACTGAGCACATTACCTCACAGGGATTTCTTAATGACTGTGTTGTATTTCCCTACCCCTCTCACTGAGCACATTGCCTCAACGGCACAATGAAGCCAGCCATTGTGTGAAAAGAGAGGCAACAGGTCACAGCGTAAACACCGCAGTTACATGATTATTGTTTTAGGTCCAGCGGACTCTTCCGAGCCAAATCAGGACCGGACAACCCCTGATCCGCATAAAAGAGCTGCCGAAACAGCCCTAGTGGTAAAACTGAAGGCTCTCCACCAGCCAGTCACTTTACAATAAAGACATCCCACGCAGGGGACGCTGAGGCTATACTCTAATTTATCGAACCCCCGTTTACAAAAACAAAATAGAATACAAACATCATTACAAATTATCAACAAAACACATACATATAAAATGCCTACATTGCTAAATAATAACATCATAGGAAGCCCTAGTGACCACCTGGCAAAAAGCGTCCAATATTCCCAAGTTGATCCAACAGACCTCACACACACAAATAAGGAGTCTTGTCCCGGAAGAGTTTTCAAGAAAAAAGGTAGGTGACTGGTCTAGCGAAGAAGAAGATAGTATAGCAGATTGATAGAACAGAGCAGGAATGAGAGATACAACTGAGAAAGACAGCGACAGTGGGAAGGAATTTAAAGCACTAACTTTCCAGAAAGTGGGGATACTATTTATACTGAAACCCCCGGCAATCTGTTAGTTGTTTGTTGTTAGAGTTATTAATTAATTAATAAGTTCGATTAATAATAACGGGGGGAACACCGCAGTTGATCGCGGTTGAACATGCTTTTTGACAGGTCGCAAAATGCGGCAAGATAGCATCATGGGCAGTCTGTTCCATCAGCGGCTTGAGCAGCTCTTTCAGCTGTGCTGTATATAAGAACAATAACTTTTTCTTTTTGGGTGGTGTTTTGAAATGTTTGATGTTTGTTTCTTTGCTGTTCAATTGTGTCTATTATATTGGGGTTAGGCAGTTGTGTGTGTCCGGTCCTGATTTGGCTCGGAAGAGTCCGCTGGACCTAAAGCAACAATCAAACAAAAAAAAGTTGTGTGTGTGTGTGTGTGTGTGTGTGTGTTAAGCGCGCGTACGTGTATGCGTGGGAGCGTGTGTGTGTGTGTGTTAATGATGAGGATTTGATACGTATGGTTGTCTGCGTCTAGGTGAATCAGGCGGAGCCAGCAGTGATGTGGTTGTCTGGTCTTCACATCCCTGAGTCGTACCTGACTGCCTTAGTGCAGGCCACGTGTCGCATGAACAGCTGGCCTCTGGACAAATCCACCCTTTATACTGCCGTCACTCAGTTTGCAAGTCCTGAAGTTGTCTCCGAACTCGCCACGCAGGGTACGTCTTTACTCCCTTACGTTTTCAGGGAAGATGTGAAGAAACGTAGAAAAGTCGTTACAATACAACAAAGGCCAGATTTCCTCACCAAGCACACCTTTTCTTCCCGTGTCCACCCCCACACCCCGTACTCACCTCTGTCCCCACACTCCGGCAGACAAGAAGGAGGGGTTACAACATTTGTTATTAAAGGGTACAGATAAGGTTTCTTGAGATCGACTGCTAGGTCTTTCGTTTTGTATACTATTTTGTAGATAGATGATCAGAGCTTAGCTAGATGACAGATTATTCTATTATAGAGATTGACTAAATCATAACTGCTGGGACTGAATAGACACGAATGTTTATTTGATAACTTTCCACGCAGGCAGCGGTTCCAATTTCTCAGACTGACTGCATGGAGTGGACAATACATGTCTCTGATACACAGCCAAGCGCAGAAGAGTAGATCGCCTACTCCTTCGGACAAGAATATAATTTGAACACGCTTTGCATTCCATCGCATGAACTTGGCAGATGTTGATGCTAATGTGCTAGACTTGTGAGTTCAAGCTACATGAACACAACAAACACTAGGTCTCATTTCGCCCGCTCCCTTGGTCGTCCAGGAATGCTCAGTTGTTTGGGGTGTTACACGATGCGCAGAAAGCGGCAGGTAGGTGTCTTGGGCGGTTTGAGTTGGATCCTGCTTCAGTCAGGGCCTGGAGCTGGTACAGCTCTATATAAGAACAGCTATTCTTCATCATTTATCTATGGTATTCTTCATCATTTATCTATGGCGCCCAAATTGGTTTTTAACCTGTCAGGCTTTCCAAATGGACCAAATCACTGATTTCATTTGGAATATATTGTTTCTTCGGCCTGTGGTTAGTTAGTTAGTCATTGGTTACAGGGTTCAGTGGACTGCAATGAGCCGAATCTGGACCACAACTTGGTTAAAAGCGGACTCCCCCTTACCCCCCCCCCCCCCCCCCCCCCCCCCCCCCCCCCTCACACACACACCTCCCAAATCCGTATAAAAGATCTGCTGAAACAACCCTAGTGGTAACACTTAAGGAACTCTCCACCAGCCAGTCACCCTACAATAAAGGCATCCCATGCAGGAGACGCTGAGGCTGTACTAAAATTTATCGAACCCCCGTTTACAAAAAAAAGAATATAAAGGTATTTATAAAATATGAATAAAACACATAAATATAAAATGCCTAAATTGCTAAATACTAATACCATAGAAAGCCCTAATGACCATTTCGCAGAATATCCCCAAGCTGACCCAACTGACTTCATACATAGAGGAGGAGTTTAGGGAGAGTTTTCAAGAAAAAAGGTAGGTTTAGCGAAGAAGATAGAGGATTGATTGAAACAGATTAAGAGCGAGAAAGAACAAAATGAGAATGACAGAAACTGGCAATCCACAAAACGAGGATACTATTTATACAGAAAACACCGCAGAAATTGAACATTTATTGTTGTTGACGGTCAATCAGGCACGTTCGTGTATGGTCTGTACCTGGAGGGAGCTGGCTGGGACGTGGAAAGGTGCTGCTTGATTAGGCAAAAACCCAAACAGCTCATCCAAGAACTGCCAGTGCTGAAGGTCATCCCCATAGAGGCACACCGCCTCAAGCTGCAGGTAGCCTATCTTTTCCAGCAGACCTATTGACCATCATCCGATTGTATGTCAGCCTTGTGTTGCATTTGGTATAATGGCCTAGTAGGGCACGCGCTAGATACATCGTTTCGCAGAGGTTAAGCATCATCCAGCCCGGTTACTAACTTGGATGGGACCGATTAGTATCTAGATAGAGTGAGTAAAGTGTATAAAGAAGGCTAGCGCGTACAAGAAATCCACCCCATTTCCAAAGAGCTCTCAGTAGCTGTGTGGCCTTGGCTTGGTAAAGCAGCCAGGGAGAGGACAATTGGCGTCGCCCCCATGAAGCTGATCTTAAGACAGGGGATGTCCATAAGCACATTTTTCACATCCGGCCCAAAAATGACTGCAAATGTTACACTTTTCTTGTGGCAGTGCTTTCAGGTATTTATGAAAGTCAGTGACCAAGCCTGAATGACGCTTGGATGGCAAATATGCTCCAAAATCCAACAAATTCAAATTGTAGAGTAGGGCACTCTGATAGCAATGGAGTTTGTACTGTGAAACATTTGAATAGCCAATTTAAAGTCTCAAACGAAAGCATTTTCATACATATTGTATATAAAGGCATGATCAGGTTTATAGGCCGTGTGACTATAGTCTACAATAAACCTTACACGCCCCTAATATCATTGTTATCATAGCTTGCTCAGCATGTCCTGAAATTGAATACGCTTTGATTTCAGAATACGTTCCGTACGCCTGTGTACGTCACGTCACTGAGACGTAATGCTATGGGGGTGGGACTGGTGTTTGAGGCTGACCTTAGCACCACGCAGCACAATAGTCACTGGATCCTGCAGGGCGTCGCTCTCATCCTCAACACGGACTAGCCCAACGGGTCCGCACATCATTGTGCCCAAGTAAAGCCAGCGCCACTCTGCAGCAGAAGATGGGAGATTACTGCTGACTCAATTATATATTGCAATATTCTGGAGGTTGTATTGGATTCTACCCATCCAAATTTAACTGGATAAACGTCTTCACTTGTGCTTGGGAGTGTGGAGGGTGGAATGAAAAGTTGTGGGAAGGGGACAGTAAGGGGAGGTGGGGGGTGGAGAAAGAAGGAAGGTTATGGTGGCAGTGGGACGGAGAGGTCCAGACCTGATAATGCAGAAAGGATTTTTGTTGTACAACCTTTGCAAATTGTCAACAAACTGAATTTCATTTTTTGACTCGCATGCATAACAGTTCCAGTCTTTGTACTCCCCCCTTCCTCCTACCCCCTACACTCCTCATCCTTCCCCTCCGCCTATCCCTCCCCTCCCCCCTAAAAAAAAAAAAAAAAAAAAAAAAAAAAAAAAAAAACGTTGTGCAAATCGGTTTGAGATGAGTCATAAATTGTCCAAAAAATGACATTTAAAAATAACGTCGCTCCGTCTGTCTGTGTGTCCGCCGTCCGCCGTCAGAACCGTCTGTGCAAAACTTACAATTGGCAAAATATTTTAGAAACTTGGTAAGAAAGTGTATATTCATAAGACCTCATAAATGATCAGTCAATGAAAGACTTTATTTCAAGCTCAAGTTCAAGGTCACAAGGTCAACAATATTTAGTTTTAAAAAAATATAATTTTCACAAAATTTAACTTTTTTCCTAAGTTATTAATATTGAACTTGTCATTCTTTGAGGCTGGATAGATATCAATGAGACACACATACCGTGCAAATTTGGTTAACCTCGTTCCAAGGTCAAGGTCTCTGGAGCTGTCCAAAGTCAGTTAGTATAAGTACTTTGAAATGACCTTGATCCTAAACTATTAGAGATATAGCATCCAAACGTATTTAGAGATGATAGATTGATCTTTTACATTTGTTCTGTTTTTGCGTTGATCTTGAATCTCAGGGTCATTTTAGGGCTTGCAAAAACATTTTTTAAAATTGGTCATCACACAGTGGATTCAATTTAAGACACTTTATTACCCAATGAATTCAAAATACATTGGTGATGCGGTAAAACATTCAGTCCCTCTGCAACAACAAACAACCTTCCACTGGACGTTAAAACATTAAAATACTCTGATAGAAAAAGTTATTTAAGGAGTAAAGACCAGGCGCACGCCCACTCGCACACGCATTATCGCGCATACCCGCATGGGTGTCTAAATTAAAACATAATAAAATAAAGTACATTAAAGAATCAGAATTGCACCACTAACACATTATCGCAAATAATAAATTGGCGTTTAAGTATAACACCTCATGCTCTGTGAGTAACTGAGGACACTGGTACTGAGAGGGCAGCCTCGGGGAAGAAGCTGTGTCTAAACCGGCTAGTTCTAACTTTTAGTGCTCTGAAGCGTTTGCCTGACGGGAGGAGCTCGAACAGATGGTTGGCTGGGTGGGATGGGTCGCCAATGATGTTGCTGGCCCTTCTTGCCAAACGCGTGCTGTATAAGGACGCGATGGATAATAAATCGCAGCCTATGATTTTTGCCGCGCGTTTTACAATTCTTTCGAGTTGAAACTTCTCGCCCGAAGTGGCGCCTCCAAACCAGACTGTGATACTGAAACACAGGATACTCTCAATCACGGCGCGATAGAAATGCGCGAGTATTGTCTGGTTAAGTCCAAGCCTCTTGAGCTGTCTCAAGAAGTGGAGGCGCTGCTGACACTTCCTGATAATGGACATGCTGTTATTGTCCCAAGACAGGTTGCTGGAAATGACCGTTCCAAGAAATTTAAATGAGTCAACCTGTTCTACGTATTCACTGTTAATCATAAGAGGTGAGATTGTGCTTTTATTCCTGCGAAAGTCAATGACCATTTCTTTTGTTTTAGAAACATTGAGCTCAATGTTGTTATCGGAGCACCAGCCAACCAGCCGCCCGACCTCCTCGCGATATGCACTTTCATCTTCACCCGAAACAAAACCCTCAATTGTAGTGTCATCAGAGAACTTGACCATTAGCACCGACGGATCTGACGACCCACAATCGTTTGTGAAAATGGTAAATAAAAGCGGTGACAAAACACAACCTTGCGGAGCCCCAGTATTTAGGACTCGAGAGCATGATGTGGCTTTATTGACTCTCACGACCTGTAGTCGGTCCAACAGAAAATTAAGGACCCAATGGCAAATGGAGGGATGAACGTTCAACAGCGCCAGTTTATTAAACAGTTTATGAGGGATGATTGTATTAAAAGCAGAACTAAAATCAATAAACAGTACTCTAGCGTATGTACGCGAATTCTCCAGATGTTGGAGGATGTGGTGGAGGCCCAGAGCGACAGCGTCCTCAACTGACCTGTTTGCTTGGTAGGCGAACTGGAGTGGGTCCCGAAGGTGACCCGTGCATGCCTTTAAGTAGGTGAGGACGAGTGGCTCAAAGACCTTCATGACCACAGAAGTGAGCGCTACAGGCCGGTAGTCATTGAGCTGGGTGACCTTTGACTTCTTGGGGACGGGGACAATGACGGATGATTTCAAGCACTGAGGGACAACATGCTGCTGCAGAGACGTGTTAAAAATATCAGTAAACACTGGGGCCAACTGAACAGCGCATGTTCATAGAGATTTGCTCTATATTTAACCCATATTTTACAACATTAGGTTATTTAATGATATATGAGCATGAGAGGTCACGTGAAGATCAAGGTCACCCAAGATGAAAGTCAAGGTTATCCCAAGGTCACTGTTGTTTTGTTTGCATAATACCACTTGCTGTAGTTTATTTGATCGTACATGGATTGTATTTGGAGCAGGAGGTCAAGGTCATCTCAAGGTCATGAGCATCGAATAAAAACAAAGTCTTTATGACTTACTTTGTTTTTAATGCCACTGGGCACTCATTTTTATGTAATTTTCATTGCAAACTCCAATAAGGTGCATGAGTCATATGGGCTTCCTTCTAGAACTAAATAGTAGAACATGTATTAAAACACACACACACACCCACACACACACACACACACACACACACACACACACACTGCAAATAAGTACACAAATACATAAACAAAAATGAAAAAAAAGACTACAGATGCAAAGATTAAAACTAGATTTTTGGAGAAGTGTTAGGGTAGTGGTGGAATGAAGGGGATGGGGGGTAGTTGGGTTTGCCAATGAAGTAATACAACAGTACTGTCCATGCAAATACAATTATATGATTTCATTTAATATTACTATTGTATTAGCTAATGTATGATATATATTATTGGCAAGCGTTTTGGTTGTCGCGTTATATATATATTTTATATTAATATATATATTGATGTTAAAGGGTGAATGAATATATTAAAAGAATTTTATATGAATAGAATCAATTTCCTCTTTGTATTATGCCTAAAAATCGATAAGAAACAAGAAAATAATGTTGAGAAATAGAAAATAAAGAATAAAAGAAATTACTGGCTATTCATTCGTCCTGTTTGCTTTTTTACAACTAAAAAAGAATACCACTGGTTGATGGTTGATGATATTTATTTCATATGATGTGATACAAAAACCCGTGAAATCATGGTTCTAAAGAATTTCACTGTTGATTAAAATTGTCACTTATCTGACGTGGATTCCCTGATGGAGAAGAAGAATTGTCTCTTTTGTTTAACTTAATTCTGTCCTCACGTTTGACCAAAAGGATTATCGTCCAGCTGGCTTCACATGGACGTCAGGGATATGACGAGCTCCATGTCATCAGAAGAATAAGCGTTGAGGGTGGAAGTAGGTTAAACGATCATATCAGGAATCCGACAGTCGAAAATATTATGAAGAAGGAAACAAAACCAAAAATCCTTTCCCTGCGCACAGACAAATTAACAGGGACTAAATACACAATCTGTATCCTGTTGAATGACCAGCGAGGAACGCCGTTGACGTTGTCTGAATAAGAACCCTGCATATTCACGGGTTATTGTATCTTATTCTCAAAACATAATAATGTTCTTTCCTCGCTGTTCATCCACACTGTTCCAATGTTTAAGAATGCACCAACATTCTTTATGAACTAAGCTAAACATGTTAAATTAACTATCACCATATAAACTTCACGCGCTGAAGAATTTATATGTAACGAGAACAACATGTTAAAATAACTATTATCATACAATTTGCATACATTGAAGAATAATAACGAATCACCTTGATGAAGGACGATGAATGATTCGCATGGCGCAATGGACACAAGCACAAGACTACCCATTTCCCAGCTTCACACATCGAATCGTAACTTACCAGCTCAGGATTCGTTTGTGGTGTCTACGACACGTGTTGTTTAGGGTGAGACGAGCTTTTTCGAACCAACTTTATGACCTCAGTCATCCGAAATAGTGGTCTGGCGTAAACATATGTTCCTTGCCCTCCAAGATGGTCGCTCGAATGGTTTTTCTTAACGATATTTCCCACATCCAGCCAATCGAAAGGATAGTACACAAATTGTCTATGGTAACAATAATCTAAAATTGAACTACACTAAATAAAAACAATGTCGCATACTGCGTCATTCCGAAAACAATATTATTATCGTCACTGTCTATGACGTACTGTCTATGACGCATTGTCTGGACTATATAGCAGAATATCGAGGATGCGAGAGTAGGCGCTTGTATCGCGACAATATCCCCCCGCTTAAGTGAAAAATCAAGAATGCAATTTTTCCTTACACTTACATCGAGCGGCTGAGATAATCTGCCCCGATATTGTCTTTGCCTGGAATGACACGTACAGAGAAGTTGTACTGTTGGAGTTGTATGGCCCATCTCATCAGCCGTCCATTTTCTGTTCTTGCTTTTTGCAGATATTGTAGAGGCTGGTGATCTGTTTCGATAACAAACTTTGTTCCAAACAGGTATTGTTCAAACTTCCGTATTCCCCATACTATTGCCATGCATTCCTTCTCGATCGTGGCATACCGGCCTTCAGTTTCACTCAGCTTCTTGCTGGCGTACGCGATTGGTTGTAAACCATCACCATGGTCTTGCATCAGGATAGCGCCAATACCTCTGTCTGATGCGTCCGTCCTCAGGACGTACTGTTTCTCTGGATCAGGGAGACAGATGACTGGCTTCTTGCACAACTCTCGCTTGAGTGACGTGAATGCTTCTTCGCATTTGTCGTCCCACTGAACTCGTTCAGGATGCCCTTTCTTCGTCTTTTCAGTCAGCGGCAGTGCGAGCGTAGCGAAGTTCGGCACGAACTTCCGATAATATCCTGCTAGACCCAAGAAAGCGCGCAAGTCTTTCTTCGTCTTCGGTGGTTGCGCGTTTCTGATCTTTTCAACCTTGTCCTCTTCTGGTTGAATTGTACCTTGACCAACTATGTGTCCTAGAAATGACAGGCTCTCAAATCCAAAATAACACTTGGAAGGTTTTGCTGTCAGATTGCACTCATGTAATCTATCCAACGTTGCTTTGAGGACTTGCACGTGCTCCTCCCACGTCTCAGTTGCTACCATGACGTCATCAATGAAATTACTGACTGCGTCTTCGTTCAGCGGTTTCAAAAGTTTCCTCATCATGCGTGTGAAAACAGCCCCAGCGTTCTTCAACCCAAATGGCATCACAGTCCATTGAAATTGACCTTGCGGTGTAGTGAAAGCAGTTTTCTCTTTGTCCTCTGTCTTCATAGGGATTTGCCAGTATCCTTTTGCGAGGTCTATCTTGGAAAAATATTTCTTCTTGCTCAACTTGGCAAATAGCTCATCGATGTTAGGCATTGGCTCAGCATCGAATCTCGTGGCTTGATTCAATTTTCTGTAGTCAATACAGAATCGGTTGTTGCCGTCCTTCTTTTGTACAAGCACTACAGGTGCGCTGTATGGTGATGCTGCTTGTTCGATGACGTTCATTTTCAACATTGCTTCAACCTCTTCTCCGATTGCTTTTATCTTAGAATATGGCAGAGGGTACTGTCGAACAAATATAGCTCGATCCTGTTCCATTGGGATATTACATTCTTGCAATGATGTTTTTCCCGGCAAATCTGTCAATACAGACTTCTTGCGGTTGCAGATTTCTGTAAGCTCTGTTCTTTGCTTTTCTGTCAGTTTGTCGGACAAATGAACATCTGCTGGTCCTTGGGTATTTTCCAGCTGAATCACAGGTATGCTATCTTTTGTTCCAGTAGTATCTTTCTGTTCATGTTCGTCGATCATCACAACGGCGACGATATGAGTTTCCACTTGCTTCTCTCTTTCAACGTACAGTTTCAGTGCATTAGCATGGTAGATTTTCTCATTGTCTCCTACTGCAATCTTGTAGTCACATTCATTGATGCGGTCAGTGACAACATACGGACCTTTCCATAGCATCTGCAGTTTGTTGGCTTTATCAGAAACAAGCATGAGAACTTTATCTCCAACGTTGAATTTTCGTGCTTTTGCTTTCATGTTGAAATGTTTCGCGTGTTTAGCGCTTGCTTTTCCAAGGTTTTCTCTGGCGATTTTGCAGGTTTCTTCAATTCTGTTCCGGAGGTCGATCACATACTGAAATGTGGTCCTAGTTTCTTCCGTCTGTTCTTCCTGTGTCCAGAGTTCTTTCAGAATCTGTAACGGTCCTCGTACAGTTCGTCCATAAAGAAGCTCAAAGGGAGAGAATTGTAGTGATTCTTGCGGTACTTCTCTGATAGCAAACAGAAGTGCAGGAATAAACCTGTCCCATTCTTTTGGTTGTTCTTGACAAAGATGTTTCAGCATACTTTTGATGGTACCATTGAAACGTTCCACCAACCCGTTGCATTGTGCGTGTCTTGGCGTGGTCCTCAGGCCTTTCACACTCAATAGCCTGTTCACTTCGTCAGCTAGGGATCCTACAAATTGAGATCCGTTGTCTGTCAGAATCTCTCTCGGAATACCTAAGCGAGTCCACATTTCCCACAATGATTCGGCCACATCTTCGGCTTTGATGGATTTTAATGGTTTGGCTTCGACGTAGCGTGTAGCATAGTCCACCATGGTGATTATATAGCGGTGCCCCCTGTCGGACGCTGGTAAGATAGGTCCGATGATATCCACCGCCACACGATCAAAAGGTGTGTGGATTATTGGCATCTTGCCCAACGGCAGTTTCCGAACTTGACCCTTCGGTGACGTCCTCTGGCATATGTCACATGACGCGCAATAGCGTCTGATGTCTCCGCAGATTCCGGGCCATACGAAATCGTTCCAGATTCTCTTCCTGGTTTTGGTTACACCCAGGTGTCCTGACATCGGCGTGTCATGGGCCAATCGTAACACTTCGTTGCGATATTTCTTTGGGACAACAATTTGTTTGGTCTCTTTACCGTTTTGGAGAAAAGAACGGTACAAAATTCCCTTTCTCCAGCTGTAGGTGGCTTTAGAAGTTGATTTGCGCCCTCCTTTCCCATGCTTGGTCTCATTGTCGGCTAGCTTCCTTGCTTTCTCCAGCGTTGGATCCTCCTTCTGAGCTTGTCCCAACTCCACTGGAGTGACATCCCCGAGCAGAGAATTGGATGTTTTCAATGTTTTATCTGTTTTCCCCACAGAAGCTCTAGTTTGCATTGCTGCGCATACTTCTCGAATTGCGTAAACTGGAACAGGTGTCAGGTTCCCATCCTCAGACTTACGGTAGTTCCCTACAAGAACTTGCTCTACCGGTTGCTTCATAACGGCCACAACAGTCTTCCCTTCAAAGAATGGTGTGTTCATGTGTACCGTCGCAATTGGTAGTGTTAACTTTGCAGGCGACGAGGCCATCACTATCTCAATGGTCTCTCCTGACAAACATCGCTCGGGTACGAGACTGGAATCGACGATGGTGATCGACGCTCCAGTGTCGCGCAATGCCGTCGCTTGCTTTCCTTCCACTTCTACTTGGCACTCCGGCGAGAACGGTATCGCCGTACATAATGAACAGAGCTTGCCGTGACTCTGTACATCCTCCGGCCTCATACTTCCAGCTATTGCGGCGGCTGCTTTATTTTCTTTCCCTCCTTTTGGGCATTGTCTCGCCACATGACCTTGCTGGTTACAAGTATAGCAGGTTACTTCAGGCCTCCTTGTCCTGACGTTGTGGAGCTGCTTCTGCGTTACCTCCACCTTCTTTTTATCTCCTTCCTCATCTTCTTTCCTTCTACTATGCTTGAGTCTATCTCCGAATCTATTCCTGGGTCTTTCATGATCAGACATAGTGGCTTGCTTTGCTGATTCGTAGGTTAAAGCAAATCTTATTGCATCGCCCATCGTTTCCGGCTCCTTTTCTCTGACAAAACGCGCTTGATCAAACGGTATCCCACTAAGAAACTTTTCTTGCAGTATCAAATCACGCAGATCGTCATATGTGTTGTCTTTCCCTGCAAGTTCCTGCCATCTGGATAACCAGAGATCTAACTTGGTAGCGTACTCTTGTGTTGATTCTCCTTGCTGTCTTCTGGCATCTCGAAATTTTTTCCGATATTCTTCTGCCGTCAGCTGGAATCGGAACAATAATGATCGCCGTAATGTTCCGTAATCACCGGCATCAGCATCACTCAACATAGAGTAGACTTCCCTCGCTTTCCCTTTTAGCAAGGTGCCTAGGCGAGGAGCCCATTGATTAATTGGCCATTCTTGAATCTTAGCCGTTCTCTCAAATGTGCGTAGATAATCTTCCAGATCATCTTTGTCTTCCAGAAAAGGTAGTTTTATCTTCAGTTTTTCCTGATAAAACTGCGATGAACGAGAATCCGACGGATCGGCAGCATTGTCGTTGGTGTTGTCACTGTTCACGTGACGTATTCGTTCGAGTTCTAATTCATATTCCAATGTTGCTTTATGTTTTCTTTCATCGATTTCAGCTTGACGCTTCCTTTCTTCAGCTTCAACTTCAGCTTGTCGCTTTCTTTCTTCAGCTTCAGCTTCAGCTTGTCGTTTTCTTTCTTCAGCTTCAGCTTGTCGCTTTCTTTCTTCAGCTTCAGCTTGAGCTAAACGCGTTTTCTCTTCCTTGACGTAATTGACAAGATCTGGACCCGACAACCCCAACGCTTCTCCTTCGGCCTTAAACTTTAGGAAAGGATCGTTGGCTTCCATTGCTTTCGCTTGAGCACGAGTCGTCATTTACGAATTCCAAAAATGTAATACGACAGGAAAGAATAAATTAGCGTTCGAAAAGTTCCGATTTCGTCACGCCGATTACGTCACGTCAATGACGTTATTTTCCCGAGGAGGAAAAAAAAATACAAAATGGCAACTCTTTGAAATATCTTCGAACAACCCCAATGGATTCGTTATAACTATACGCTTTTACCGCAAATTCTGTTATTTGCTA
This sequence comes from Oncomelania hupensis, assembly GCA_036898135.1. Classification (NCBI taxonomy): domain Eukaryota; kingdom Metazoa; phylum Mollusca; class Gastropoda; order Littorinimorpha; family Pomatiopsidae; genus Oncomelania; species Oncomelania hupensis. The sequence continues at coordinate 10,514,746 of CM072521.1, read as the reverse complement.
TTCGCGTATTAACAGCATAAAACCAAGAACTTGAAAAGAAGAGTTTTGTGTATCCGGCAATGGCACCCTCTTGTTAACACCAGTTCTACTTCGAACTCAAAGATTCTAATTCATTCTTGTAATGTAATTAGAATTGTGATAACGTGTCACTGTCTAGGCTCGAATCCAGTAGCTAAACTTATCAAATTCACAAAAGTTATCCCGCTACCTTTACCTTGATTCGCCTAATAAGATCAACTGTACGTGGCCTTATTTGATTGCCACACAGATACAATCCACCCTGGATGATACACCTGTGTCTCAGGGATTTACTGTGTGTATATTTATAAATTAAAAAAATACACTCTAGTATAACTCGCGGTCCGTTCCTTTGTGGCGGATGAGTTTACTAGACCCTTCTGCTAATACTCTCTCACTACGAGTATTCTTCTAATTTTCTATGTCGCTCTTACTTCGGCGAACAGAAATGTTAGGCTACAAAACTGACTTAATGATCCTGTGTGATTATTCCGTTTATCACTGATCTATTAAGCGCGACGCTACTGTCTGTCTACTGTTCGGTCCGTTGAACATAGAACATTTACCTTACCTTCAAAGGTGACTAGTAGGTCAACAAGTTATTTAGTCTTTATACTAAATTATAACTTGTTATCTCTCTCTCTAATATTGACACAGGTCCTCGTGTCTCCGGATTCACTATAACAACAAATGCTATAGGATTCCAATATTAGCTTCAAACACTCAATCGGTTAAGACTGAGATAATAAAATAGACCACCGTTCTGCCTATTCTTTTACAGCATGTAATACCCGAAATTACTGCTGAACATTTGATTGACAACACGTACTGGGAGTCGTTTGCATAAGGTTATAAATATGCAACCTAATTATATCTGTAAATATAACTGGTAAATTATGATCGACGTGGGAAGCTGATGTTACATTGGTTGGTAGGGTAGTCCATAAGTCCACCCATTTGTAAGAGCGGCTCCCTCCAACCTCCCGCGTTGAACAAATGAATGATACAATGATAATTTACATGTACAATGTAGTAAATATCATCACCACCAGTGGTAACACGACTTAAAAAGTGATTGTGACTCCAACTATCACGGGACGAGCCCCCATTGTCGCGTTATATATATATTTTATATTAATATATATATTGATGTTAAAGGGTGAATGAATATATTAAAAGAATTTTATATGAATAGAATCAATTTCCTCTTTGTATTATGCCTAAAAATCGATAAGAAACAAGAAAATAATGTTGAGAAATAGAAAATAAAGAATAAAAGAAATTACTGGCTATTCATTCGTCCTGTTTGCTTTTTTACAACTAAAAAAGAATACCACTGGTTGATGGTTGATGATATTTATTTCATATGATGTGATACAAAAACCCGTGAAATCATGGTTCTAAAGAATTTCACTGTTGATTAAAATTGTCACTTATCTGACGTGGATTCCCTGATGGAGAAGAAGAATTGTCTCTTTTGTTTAACTTAATTCTGTCCTCACGTTTGACCAAAAGGATTATCGTCCAGCTGGCTTCACATGGACGTCAGGGATATGACGAGCTCCATGTCATCAGAAGAATAAGCGTTGAGGGTGGAAGTAGGTTAAACGATCATATCAGGAATCCGACAGTCGAAAATATTATGAAGAAGGAAACAAAACCAAAAATCCTTTCCCTGCGCACAGACAAATTAACAGGGACTAAATACACAATCTGTATCCTGTTGAATGACCAGCGAGGAACGCCGTTGACGTTGTCTGAATAAGAACCCTGCATATTCACGGGTTATTGTATCTTATTCTCAAAACATAATAATGTTCTTTCCTCGCTGTTCATCCACACTGTTCCAATGTTTAAGAATGCACCAACATTCTTTATGAACTAAGCTAAACATGTTAAATTAACTATCACCATATAAACTTCACGCGCTGAAGAATTTATATGTAACGAGAACAACATGTTAAAATAACTATTATCATACAATTTGCATACATTGAAGAATAATAACGAATCACCTTGATGAAGGACGATGAATGATTCGCATGGCGCAATGGACACAAGCACAAGACTACCCATTTCCCAGCTTCACACATCGAATCGTAACTTACCAGCTCAGGATTCGTTTGTGGTGTCTACGACACGTGTTGTTTAGGGTGAGACGAGCTTTTTCGAACCAACTTTATGACCTCAGTCATCCGAAATAGTGGTCTGGCGTAAACATATGTTCCTTGCCCTCCAAGATGGTCGCTCGAATGGTTTTTCTTAACGATATTTCCCACATCCAGCCAATCGAAAGGATAGTACACAAATTGTCTATGGTAACAATAATCTAAAATTGAACTACACTAAATAAAAACAATGTCGCATACTGCGTCATTCCGAAAACAATATTATTATCGTCACTGTCTATGACGTACTGTCTATGACGCATTGTCTGGACTATATAGCAGAATATCGAGGATGCGAGAGTAGGCGCTTGTATCGCGACATTGGTAACGAAAGTGTTTTTGTGTTGTAACGTTTTAATGATAATAAAAATTATTTTAAAAAAGGAAGAAATTATATAGGCTATCAATATAACGAAAACCAATAATAATAATACCAAAATAATAATAATAATAATAATAATAATAATAATAATAATAATAATAATAATAATAATAATAATAATAACAACAACAACAAAACAACAACAACAATAATAATAATACTAAATAAAAATAAATATATGAATGTAACAAAGCTTAACATCCAAGCATTATATTTTTGTTTCTATGATAGAAGTTTGACCTAGACATTCAATATGTACGTGTTCCCGTTAGGCTAATAAAATGAAATTGTTGTGAGCAATGAATAAAGATTCCGTGTTTAAAGGATCAGTGGGTTTGAATTGATCTGTTTCCCTTTGTTTCGGATTTTTTTTTGAATTTTTTTAGTATATCGTTAGTAATAATATTCTTCTGACCTCTTTTTCAATCATCAATCAAAAATTGTTGAATTGGCTGGAGAGGAACAAGAACTTGAACAGCTGGTACAGAGGCTTGACACCACCTCGAGTGCCTATGGAATGGAAATAAGTGCAGAGAAGACCAAAATGATGACCAATAACACCAATGGCATCAACACGGACGTCCAAGTCAAAGGCCAATCCCTCAACACAATGTTTAGTAGCCATTGTATCAGACAATGGGTCCCGACAGGAAGTCCTCTCCAGGATCGCTGCCCTGACAAGGTTGAAGCCCATTTGGAAAGACATGACCATCAGTCTACATTTCAAGGTAAGACGGCTGCGCCCTTTTGTCATCTCCATCTTCCCATACGCTTGCGAAACATGGACTCTTACAGCAGATCTACAACGATGAATACAAAACATGGAGGTGAGGTGCTACAGAAGACTGGGCATTTCCTATACCCAACACATCACCAACGACGAGGTCCGACACATCATCACACAAGCCATTGGACAACACGAAGACCTGCTCACAGTGGTGAAGAAACGGAAACTCCGATGGTATGGCCACGTCACCAGATCATCAGGCCTTTCAAAGACCATCCTGCAAGGCACAGTGCAAAAAGATAGTAGAGGGATACCGAAAAGGAGGTGGGAGGACAACATTCGAGAATGGACTGGTTTGACACTGAGCGAAGCCATGAGGGTTGCTGATGACAGAGAAAGATGGAGTACGGTGGTTAAATGATCATCTGTGGCGCCCCTACTACCTCCGAGTTTCGGGATAGGATAGGATAGGATAGAATAGACATCATTTTGACTCTTACGCATAAAATTGTTTTCCAGATTTTTTGCAAATCTGTACGAGATGAATCCTAAAAAAACACAAAATGACATTTATTTCTTTTTTATTATTCGTCCGTCCGTCCGTCCGTCGTTCCGATGTCCTCTTTGCAAAACTTTAAAGTGGCTAATTACTCGGAACCTTTTTTATATATCGAAACCAAACTTAGTAAGATCGTGTATATTCATGAGACCTCGAAAATTATCAGTGAATGAATGACTTCACTTCAAGGTTTAGGTCACAGGGTCAACAAATGTTGGTAAAAAATTAACAATTTGTTTACAACATTTCACTTTATTATTGTTTTAAGCATGATAGATATAAAACAACACACATATTTTGAAAATTTGGTTAACCTTGCTCAAAGGTCAAGGTCACTGGAGCTGTCCGAAGTCGGTTAGTATTGGTACTTTGAAGTGACCCTGACCCAAAACTATGAGATATATAAAGTCCAAACTTGTATTTAGAGATACTAAACTAGTCTTTCAAATGTGTTCCGTTTTTTACGTTGATCTTGAAGGTCAAGGTCATTTTACACCTTACAAAAACGTAAAAAAAAACATTCTTCTCGTACAATTAAATGGCTCCATATTTATTATTATTATTATTATTATTATTATTATTATTATTATTATTATTATTATTATTATTATTATTATTTAATCGTTCTTATAGAGCGCTTTTCCAGCTCAAGAGCTGCTCAAGGCGCTGGCCGATACAGGATCTAACTCAAGCCGCCCGATGCGCCAACTTGCAGCCTTTGAGCGCATCGTAATAACGCTCCAGACAACTGAGCACAATCCTGGGCAGCCAGGGATGGGGGAGAAGGACCTAGGTGCATGATGGGTGTGTTCTTGTCCCCAGCACTCACCCGTCCAGGACATGAGCGTCAGGATCTTTAAAGTCCGTTATGATGGAATGTATGCGACACAGACTAGACCACGGTTTATACTCACTTCCGAAGGAGTAGGAAACGGGAGTAAAGTGTCTTTCTCAAGGACACAATACAATGCCCCGGCCTGGGCTCGAACCCGGGACCTTCAGATCCGCAAGGCAGAGCTCTACCATCAGGCCAACTTGCCTCCCCATATTTAACCCATAGTATACAACATTGGGTTATTTGATCACACGTGAACATCAGAGGTCACGTGAATGTCAAGGTCCTCCCAAGGTCAAGGTCATCCCGTAGTCACTTTTTTTAGGTCAAGGTCATTTTAGCCCTTACTAAAACGTAAAAAAAAACATTCTTCTCGCACAATGAAATGGCTCTATATTTAACCCATAGTATACAACATTGGGTTTTTTGATCACACGTGAACATCAGAGGTCACGTGAATGTCAAGGTCCTCCCAAGGTCAAGGTCATCCCGTAGTCACTTTTTGTGGTTACTTTTTTGTTGTTGCTGCTGTTATCTGATTGTACATGCGTGTATTTATAGCCCGAAAGGGCAAGAGCTGCGAAATATAAAATCTAGTATTAGTTTGCATTTTAATGCCACCGTTTCATCTGGGTTGTTTTTTCCTGGGCACACATTTTTATGTTGAATATTGCAAGTTCCTTAAGGAGCATGTGAGTCATACGGGCCTTTCTTGTTTGTCGTTAAGTTTTTCTTCTCTTCCATTTCCTTCAATGCTTTCTTCTCCTTGTCTTTTCCTAATATACACTTGTTTGTGTACATGCACCTAATTATGCAATACACACACTGACTTGCTACTTCGTCTTTGTAGTATTAGACTAATCTTTAGTGGTTTCGCGTTATTCTCTTCTATTATTTGTGTGTTATGGTTGTGTGGCTAGGTAGAAACGCCGTTATTTTGACACACACTTGAACCTCTACGTACTTTCTTTTGACGGACACCGTTATTTTGACGTCAAAACAGTGTTCCGTTAGGGTTAGGGCTGTTAGGTTTAGGTTAAGGGTTGGGGTTAGAGTGGTGGTAGGGTTAGAGTTAGGGTTAGGTTTAGGGATAGCTTCAAAAAATGGACAAATTTGTAAAAATGTCAAAGTAACGTATGTAGAGTTTCATGAAAGTCATCACAACGGCGTTTTTAAACGGTCATGTGTGTGTGTTGGTGTATTTGTGTGTGCGTGCCTCCTCCTACTCTCTCTCTCTCTCTCTCTCTCTCTCTCTCTCTCTCTCTCTCTCTCTCTCTCTCTCTCTCTCTCTCTCTCTCTCTCTCTCTCATAGTCTTTCTTTCTTTCTTTCTTTCTTTCTTTCTTTCGTTCTTTCTTTTTTTCTTTCTTTCTTTCTGTTTTTCTTTCTTTCTTTCTTTCTTTCTTTCTTCCATTCTTTCTTAAGATTTGATCAGGCCTAGCTTGTCCGTCACTGTCAGCATGTCCAAAGAAAGAACAGCTTACTATCAGCTACGTATTGACAAGTATCGCGTAGTATATGATAACATTACTATCAGCTACGTATTGACAAGTATCGCGTAGTATATGATAACATTACTATCAGCTACGTATTGACAAGTATCGCGTAGTATATGATAACATTACTATCAGCTACGTATTGACAAGTATCGCGTAGTATATGATAACATTACAATCAGCTACGTATTGACAAGTATCGCGTAGTATATGATAACATTACTGTCAGCTACGTATTGACAAGTATCGCTTAGTATATGATAACATTACTCTCAGCTACGTATTGACAAGTATCGCTTAGTATATGATAACATTACTGTCAGCTACGTATTGACAAGTATCGCTTAGTATATGATAACATTACTATCAGCTACGTATTGACAAGTATCGCTTAGTATATGGTAACATTACTATCAGCTACGTATTGACAAGTATCGCTTAGTATATGATAACATTACTATCAGCTACGTATTGACAAGTATCGCTTAGTATTATACTATATGATAACATTACTGTCAACACTTTTTTGTGCCTGTTATGTTTTCCCTTCTTTTGCGTTTGAAAATGTTGTCCAACTTACCGTCAACAATCAATGGCTATGAACAAACATTTGCAACAGCTGGATGCACGTTCACGCATCAAGTCAATTTAAGTCATCAATCTGGGTAGACTACTGTTTTTTCAGGCTCGCTCTCAAAATAATGTAAAAAATAATTCATATAATTAAACAAGACGCAAGCTAATCAAATATATTATTACACTCTTACAAGTAGCTGAAAGTCAGTATTTTCAAAAGTGTTATTTTTGCTTTATCCTAAGTAGCAAAGTGAAAGCGTGGAATGATGGACCACTGAACTATCTACAAACAACAAAGTATCGAAATCCATTCTGTCAATTTTGAGATAAAGCGCGGAACGTTTCATAATTTAATCGAACCCAGCGACCAAACCTTTGAGAAAGAGCAAAGGTCAAGCACACAAAAGCTACCTCTCTGAACTTCTCAACCCTTACAAGCCAACCCGCACTCTTCGCTCTCAAGACGCTTCTCTTCTGACAGTTCCTCGCTACTCTCTTGAAACATTTGGCAAGAGAGCTTTTTCCGTCTATGCTCCTACCCTGTGGAACAAACTCCCATGCAGCCTTCGCCAATCTCCATCTCTTGACTCTTTCAAAGCCCAAATGAAAACCTATCTCTTCCGCTTACACCTGTAGAACATCCTCCCTTGCGGACACCCTGTCGCGCTGACATCTGAAATGTGTGTGTGTAGGTGTGGGTGTGTGTGTGAATACGTGTGTGAATGTGTGTGTGTGAATGTTTGAGTGAATGCGTGTGTATGTTGTGGATGCATGTGCGTATGCGTGTACTTGTCTTAAAATTGTTTTGCTTTTTAAATGACATTTGATCCCTCTTAACTTGTTTTCACTGTAAATGAAATTAGAACTGCGATTATTATTATTATTATTATTATTATTATTATTATTATTATTATTATTATTATTATTATTATTATTATTATTATTATTATTGGTGTTGTTACTATTATTATGTGAATCACAAATATGTTTTCTTTTTAAACCAGATTAATGCCATTACACAAGCTTTTATTCTCTTCATCTGGCCTGTCATATGTTGTAACGATGTTTAGTTATTCAACGATTATTCTACTTTTAAAACTGCTGTATTTCACCACCATTTACACTTTACATCTTAGATGAGGCATTGTTGATCTGCCTCTTTTGGTATTAACGTCCCTCTCTTAAATTTTTTCTTTGAAATTACTCATTTATTTTATAAGTTGATTGATTGATTGACTGATTTTATACTTTTATTTGTTGGTTTGTTACCTTCACTAAGTTTACATGTTGTCTTGTTTTTAAATGCAGAATAGATTTATTATGCGTGTGTATCTGTGTGTGGCTGCGTGTGATCAAGCGCTTTGTGAAGCATTTTATGTTTGAATTGCGCTATACAAAATAAATAAATTATTAAATTATTAATTAAAAACTGAGTGGTGGTTAAAGTATCTGCTTAGGTAAAATAATCAAAATCAGTCCTGTGACTGTTGTATCACGTCCTTTAAACAAAAAGTGAAGCCCTACAAACCGATCTGTGACTGTTGTATCACGTCCTTTAAACAAAAAGTGAAGCCCTACAAACCGCTCTGTGACTGTTGTATCACGTCCTTTAAACAAAAAGTGAAGCCCTACAAACCGACCTGTGACTGTTGTATCACGTCCTTTAAACAAAAAGTGAAGCCCTACAAACCGCTCTGTGACTGTTGTATCACGTCCTTTAAACAAAAAGTGAAGCCCTACAAACCGAACTGTGACTGTTGTATCACGTCCTTTAAACAAAAAGTGAAGCCCTACAAACCGAACTGTGACTGTTGTATCACGTCCTTTAAACAAAAAGTGAAGCCTTACAAACCGACCAGTGACTGTTGTATCACGTCCTTTAAACAAAAAGTGAAGCCCTACAAACCGATCTGTGACTGTTGTATCACGTCCTTTAAACAAAAAGTGAAGCCTTACAAACCGACCTGTGACTGTTGTATCACGTCCTTTAAACAAAAAGTGAAGCCCTACAAACCGATCTGTGACTGTTGTATCACGTCCTTTAAAGAAAAAGTGAAGCCTTACTAACCGACCAGTGACTGTTGTGTCACGTCCTTTAAACAAAAAGTGAAGCCCTACAAACCGACCAGTGACTGTTGTATCACGTCCTTTAAACAAAAAGTGAAGCCCTACTAACCGACCCAGTGACCAACAACTGGACGGGCACTGATTGATTGATCGGGAATTGAAGTACCTGTATAACAACAATCAAAATGGGTTCAGCAGTTTTTGAGATTGAGCAAACGTAGTTAGCAGCAATGTGACCCCGGTGATGTTGACCTTTGTGGTACAACAAACAAAGCTGGCCACTGACCTAGGTCATATTCCAATTCATTCAAGTCAACAAATCTGTTTTAGGCTACAGTGGCATAGAAATAAATAACAGTATGCAAATTAAACTACATTGCTTTGAAATTAACGCTGACATTATATGGCATTGAGAGATTCGTTTATATTTTCTTATTTAAACCCTTCCAATTCCCACTTCTCTTACAAAATCCCTTTACTAAACGCCATTAATCTGCATTACAACACTCTCATCACGACACTTTCAATGTATATCTCATACATGTCAGTACAAAAGAATTAAAACGCATTTCGCACATTTCTTATGTTTTGTTGGCTCTTGAGAAATGGCGCGCGATGGATCGATCTGCAGACCGACCGACATTTGGCTCGTTCTGATTCTGGACCATTTCAAAGTATTTTAAGATATTACTTAAAACAATGAAATATTAGTAGACTCTAATCCCTCTTAGCTCTTTGCATTCCCGTAAATGTGATTTCTGTGTTACTTGTATATTTGTGCCTAATTGAGGGAGTCTTTTTTTCCCGTTCCTTAGTATTGTCTTACGTGTATTAACAGTAATACAGAACCTCTCTTAATCTGGCTCTCAAAGAAACTTCATTAATATTAAATAATGATGTGTAAATCAGAATAGTATATTTTAGTGTAGACATTGGGCATTTAAATCCAACTATTTTTCCAGTGCAGTTTTATGTGACCGGACTTGAGAATGAGAATGGTGGTGTATCTGACCCAACCTACTAACGCTATGTGGGGTTTAGTGCACACATTTTCAGTTCTGACTTGCCGAACCCTAGATGGATAAGGTGGGCTAAGAAGGTGGTGGGTGGCGAGTGCGAAGTACGAACCCACCTTCCCTCCCTCCCTCCATCCTCTCCTGCCTCCCTGACGATTGTTGTATATATTAATATTCCTTTTCTTGATAAAATGTAAGTGCTTGTTAAATAGGTGTTTCACGGGGCGAAGATGGTGTTGTGTTCAGGTTTAACAGTGTACCTGTACAGAAAGTCAATAATAGGTTTGTTATGTATTTAATGTTTTATCAGTAATGTGGTAAAAATAATTTTAAAAAAAAACAACTAATTTCTTGCAGTTTTTGTTTTTGCTGTTGAGAAACCTTTGAGGTTCCAGTTACAGGTTTGGTGCTTGATGGGTACACTGTAACAAAAGGTGTGTAACATTATTTGATAGAAGCCTGACATAACGTGCATCACATCTGCCATCAGCACCTGCCGTCACGTCGATACAATGTTTAAGGGCTTGTGTATAAGCATACAGGTTACTGAAAAACTCTGGATGTTTATTTGTTTGATCATTTTATGTAGTTATTTACTTTTATTATATTTATTCAAGTTTTAAAAAATCACAATAACCACAATAACAACACAACAACAACAACAACAACAAGCAAGCGACTGGGAACTCCGAGATATTTATGTATTTATTATTTATTTTTATTCATTTAATGTGAAGTAATAGTTTAGATATAGCGAAATACAATTCAAAAAGCTGCACAGGGATCTGGCCTAAATAAAATAAAGAGTGTACATTTTATTAAAAATGTTTTTTTTTACAATATTTGTTTATAATTTTAACAAAAACATTTTCCTATGGGAGGATAACAACAATTTAAATGTGGTTGCATATCTCCAAAAATAAGGTTTCATTTATTCCTTATGGCAGTCATGAAAAAAAAAAGAAATTCGTCTCCTAATTCGTTTATATATTTACAACAAATTCGTTTTCTTCTAGCAATACCAAAATATTTTCCTCTCTGTATTAGTAATCTGTGTTTGAGAGTTCGAAATTTATCTATAAAGTATGCAAGGTTCGGAAGCCAAATAGTGAAGTAGTTTTCAAAACGAAATTCACCTTTAATCATAGGATAATTATAATATAGTTGGTTACAATCAAAGACTATAAATACGGTATATAAGCTCTTTGTTACAAGTTTGCTCGGCAAGCCACTCCTAATAAACTGGTCGCTCGACCTCTGTTTATTGAGAGATTTAAAGGCATAATCAGAAGGCAATCCATTGATTGTGCCATAGTTCACTATTACCTAAGTAATTTAACTGCTGTTGCACTGAATCCAGAAAAGTGTATGCGTATTCATTATTGTCTTAAGATTGTTCCTTCGCGTGCTCTCTCTCTCTCTCTCTCGCACACACACACACACAAACACACCTACACACACACACACACACAAATACACACCTACACACACACACACACACACACACACCCGCGCGCGCACACTATAATTTAGTATAAAAGAAAAGTGCAAAAAATAAATAACTAAATGAACATTAAAAATATTACTTCACCACGATGACGGCATTTTACATGTATATACATAAGTTTTGAAAACAATCTCAACGCATCTGTACCCTCTCATTACATACACAGTTTAAAGGAAATGTGGTTGTTTTTTAAATGTGCCTTCATCATAATTACATCACTTGATTTGCATAAGTTTGATTTTACTTTTGAGGCATAAGGAAAGTCTAAATGTATACCAAACGTGAACCAAATCCCTCCAGTAGTTTGAGAGAAAATAGGATTAGAAAAAACAAAAACAAATTATGACGTCACCATGATTACGTCACAAGGTGACGTCACTCAATGTACCATAGTTATGTTTAAGGCTCAAGGCATCTGTAAGCTTACACTCTAATTACATAGGAAGTTTTAAAACAATTTTTAAATGTGCTTTAAAAAATGTCATCACGATGATTATTTTACTCGATTTGCAGGAGTTTGGTTTGAGGACAATTCTATATACATATTAAACTGTAACCAAATCCCTCAAGTAGTTTGAGAGAAAATAGGCTTTTAAAAACATTAGGACGTTACCATGATGACGTCACTCGATGTGTATTTTTTGTTGTTGTTGTCATCTGGTAGGATCCAATATTTCGTAACTAAATACCAAGTTTCAACGAAATCGTCCATTAGTTGCAGGGAAAAGTGCGCTAACATCAGATCAGAACGGTCGATGGACTCCGGCCGCCGGACGGCCGGACAAGGCCAAAAAGAACAGTTCCCAGAGCTTTAGAGATATGTCAGCTTGGCCTGGCGCTCTAACTGTCCCCAAAGAAGATTTCCCAAATGGCTTGTCTCCGAGCTAACAGTAATTTTGTCTGCATAGGGACCCAGCTTGTCTTGTCGCAAAGACTGATGGAGATTTTCCACTGATGTTTAGAGATCATACAGTGCCTTGTGTAGGTATAGACCTGTTACTCGTCCCTCTGTTACACCATCATGGAGGTAAGGGATTCTCTTTAGGATTTTCTTAAACTTTCAAACTTATCTGGAAATACTTTGATATGATCGGAAATCAGAACGAGCCAAATGTCGGTCTGTTGGTCGGTCAGTTGTCTGCTATATCGCTATAACCACTGAAGGGATTTTGATCAAACTTCATAGGAACATGACCGGGACTAATGGCCAGCTTCCCATGACATCGTATTTGCTCTACATGACATGTCAATGTCGTTGGGGTCAATTCTTTGATAAACACGTTTTGCTTTATACAGTCGAACACGCTTACAACAAAGCCCAGGTGAACCATTTTCCCCTTCGTTATATCCCAAGTTTGTTGTACCCGAAATCGACGGTTAGTGGCCGAATTGCGTTTTTGTAGTCGTTATTTCCGTCGTGCCTCTAAAATGAGTCTTTGATTGCAAGATTAACAGCCCAGAAGACGTCAAAGCTGTATTCTCGTAATGTTATTACAAAAGGGGTTGATTTTAGGATTTTGCCATATGAAGAAGGTTGGGAGAGAGAGAGAAAGAGAGAGAGAGAGTAAAAGAGAGAGACTGAGAGAGAGAAATTCATCTCCATGGTCTCGAAAGTGTGAGGTGTATGCGTACATGAGTGTGCTCGTCCAAGTACGTGTGCTTCTATCGTTTTATGTGGAAGTGTCCATGACAGAGACAGACAGAGAGACAGAATCAAGAATATTTGCTTGAGACACAGAGAGAGAGAGAGACAGAGAGAGACAGAGAGAGAGAGAGAGAGACAGAGAGAGACAGAGAGAGAGAGAGAGAAGATGTGGTGGCCTCGTGGCGCAGTGGATTAATCGCTGGTTTCCTATGCCGACGATCGCGGGTTCGATTCCCGCAAGTGGCGAACATATGTGACTTAGATACGAGGCTATTGAGGTCACCGAGGGTTTTCTCCGGGTACTCCGGTTTCCTCCCTCCCATGAAAAATGGTATTGGATGCAGTCTATGTAAAACGTCACAAATAAAAAATGGGATTTCCTTTCCGTCTTCTAACCTTCCTTTACACCACACGTTACAGTGATGAATGTGTGTGTGTTGTGTATGTAGGAGTGTTTGTAACATGTGAGCATGTATGTTGGTTACAGATCGCCGCGCTTTGAGTCTGATTTAGGAATAAGGCGCGTATAGCATCCATTATTATTATTATTATTATTATTATTAGTAGTAGTAGTAGTAGTAGTAGTAGTAGTAGTAGTAGTAGTAGTAGTAGTAGGCTAGTAGTAGTAGTATCATCATCGTCATCATAATCATTTTTTATTACAAGATAAAATAACAATTTTATTTAACAAGGGTACAAGAGTAAGCATTGGGTGTGCCTTTTTACATCTTGCCTCTGGGCTTGAACAATAATACATAATACATAATAACGACCCCAACAGCACAACCAGGGCGGCCCGCGGTAGGTTTTTGATCGGAACTTGTCGGCGTCATCGGCCGATCTTTGCCGATTGTCTTATCACATTGGGCCGCCTGCACATTTGATCGGAACTTGTCGGCGTCATCAGCCGATCTTTGCCAATTGTCTTATCACATTGGGCCGCCTGCACATTTTAGTCGCTATAAGGTAGACAATCCCATATCGAGCGTCAACAAGATATGATGAAATAAAATTAACTCCCTTCGTATTCAGTGCGAACATTTTTACCGAATTTTTATTTGTCAAATCATAATAAAGATTAAAAAATATGTCCCTGTGAAGAGTTATATCCCTATAAATTGTTTACACTTGCGTTATTACAGAAATTAGAAAACTTTTTTAAAAATATATCTGTGCGGTTCAGCAAATGACGCAATTTTCTTCTGGAGGTGACTTGAGTGGAAACGGAAAAAATCGGGTGTTTGGTTTTTGAAATAGTAAGTTTTATATTAATAGCTGAGGTGATAGGGTGATATATAAATGGAAGGAACAAATCAGTGCAACCTGTCATATCGTACGAAAAGAAGAGGTTTTGTAGAAAAGGTGCAGGAGCACATTAATTGTTCTTAGATCTACAAATAATATAGGAATTAATTGTTCTCTTAGATCTACAAATAATATAGGAATTAATTGTTCTCTTAGATCTACAAATAATATAGGAATTAATTGTTCTCTTAGATCTACAAATAATATAGGAATTAATTGTTCTCTTAGATCTACAAATAATATAGGAATTAGATCTACTAATGCAGTCTTGGAAGATTCTTCTTGTTGTAGTACTGCTATTAGTGCTAACACTATCAGCAACACTTATACAGGCGACAGCGCTGAATGTAGTGCTGTTAAAGGAGATAATTATATTAGACTATCGTCTATTGATGTCTTAGCTTGTGCAGATGCCACTGATCGTGTAAATACTAGCGTTAGGTGTACTTCGTCAGGTGAGGCTATAGCCTAATTTTGTGAGGGAATCTGACAGTGATACTGATAGTAACACTGACAGTGACACGCTGATTGAAAATAAATCACACGCAAACTGAAAAAGAAAATTTCACAACCCAGATTTCAGAATGGGCGAGTAGTCGTGACATTTCTCACAGTGCTGTTTCAGATTTATTGTTTATTTTACGCCCTGCTCACCCTCATTTACCAAAAGATCCAAGAACTTTAATTCACACGTTAAGAACATATGCAATCAAAGAAATTTAAATTAAAGGTTCATATTTCCATTTTGGACTCTATACTCTTTTAAAAATTATAATTTTAAAGAACTATCCTCAGTTCAGCTCAACAGATAGTACAAGAATTCAAATAAATATTAATGGATTGCCCATGTTTCATAGTGCAACAAATCAGTTTTGGCCCAATCTCGGCAGAATTACCATTCTCGTCATCAGTGAACCATTTATCATTGAACTGTATTGTGGATCTTCAAAGCCAGCCTCTGTTGATCGTTTTCTTGAAGATTTTGGGGAGGATATTATGCATCAGTTAGAGGCGCAGCCACTGCATGACTGTTTAAAACATGCATGCGTCTGTTCATATTAAGTGTTTTATATGTGATGCACATGTTCGTGCATTTTGCAAGCAGGTTAAAGGGCATGCAGGATAGTTTGCGTGTGATCATTGCACACAGGAAGGAGTGTGGTTAGGCAAGATGACATTCTCTGCGTCTAATGCTGAACATAGAACTGACCATGATTTTGCCACACGACAGCAGCCACAACAGCACATTGGTGCCTCCCCACTTGAAACTTTATCCATTCGAATGGTAACACAGTTTCCACCTAAATACATGCACTGTATTTGTCTAGGTGTTGTTAGGCGACTCTTGAGCTTCTATTAAGTTTTCAAGACTACCAACCATCAGAATTTTTAATGGAAGCGTAGTCTCTTGATCATTAGATAGCTACAGAATTCCGCCAGTTTCTTCTGTATAGTGGCCATGTTGCGCTCAAAGGAATTTTATCAGAAGAAGTTTATTCCTACTTTTTACTGCTGTTTGTGAGTGTGCTGTCTTGCCAGTATGTGTACTGCCAGAGTCACGGTGACAATGCTGACCAACTCTGGTTATATTTTTTTGCAACAAACATCAGTAGTGTATGGCATAAATTCTATTTCTTTCAATTTCTTTCAATTTTCACAACCCATTGCACCTTGCTGGGGCTGTTAGACGCTTTTGTCCGCTTGATCACTTTTCTGCTTTTCATTTGGAGAACTTTCTGGGAAAAATCAAGCGACTTTGGAGGAAACCATGCAGGCAGCCCACTTCAGAGCGACAGCTAGGTGGCAATACTGTCTAGAGTTTTGACCAAACATCACTTTTTGTCATTTTTGAAAGTAATTGTTGGCTTTGTTTAAAAAGTGGTCCACTTCTCACATGTAATTTTTTGGGGGGTGGGGGTAGAGAGGTGAGGTGGTGACGGGGGGGGGGGGGAGGGGGGTGAGCGCTACGTTTATTAGTTTTTAAGATCTTCAACATTAAACATTTGCCATTTAAAATAATAGGAAGGGTGGGGGGTGAGAGGGGAAGCCAACTTCGGCATCAAAATCCCAACATTGGTATCCCAGGGCCGGACCTGGGGAAAGTCGAAGGGGGGGTTACAGGTTCAGCGAAGGCGCGAAGCGCCGAGCCTTCTAGGGGGTCCGGGGGCATGCTCCCCCGGAAATTTTTTTTTTCAAGGATGCAAAATGGTGCAATCTGGTGCTATCTGAACCTTTAAAAAGCCATTTGTGATGGTCTGGGACTTTGAGCTTTTTTAACAGTTGAACTGACAAACTCTGAGGTACAAAAATTATCCTCTGCACCTCCCTTAAAAAAAAACAACAACAACACACACACACACACACACAAAAACATTTATTTATCAGCAGAGATGTTTTGTATACTATTATTATTCACTACTTTTTGTCGATCGCTAACGGTATAAAGCTTTACCTTGTAGTTTATGAACATCACCGCCCTGCTTTCACTTTCAGTCTTGCTGCACTAGATTCTCCGTCATTAGTACCATTTGTGAATTGTATCTTTTGGCAAAACAGTTCACTGCCTCTTTGAAGTCAATATCAACATCCCTGTGCACTTTCAGTAAAGCAAGTCCATTGAGCCTCTGTTGCCCCATTGTAGAGCGCAGGTAGTTTTTCAGGTTGCGCAACTGACTGTTTGAACGCTCACACTCGGCAGTAGTGACAGGCAGGGTGCAAAGGTTCTTTAGCATGATGAACAGGTTGGGATAAAAATCCCCGTCACAATGTTTCAGTGCTTCTGATGCTGTGGATGGGATGATAGCTGTCGCATTCTCAGCAGCACTTCGCCATTTGCAAACCCACGTTGGTATTCTGCATCAAGGATAGCGTTGTCTGGTAGGACAGACTCCCACAACATTGCCAGTGTCTTCACCCCTTCTGGAACCTGCATGAAACCATCCTGGTTGTCTATTAAAGTGCTTGGCACCAGACAGAGACCATCAACTTGCTAGGTCAGCATTTTTGAACCCCGAGTCCAATTCGGTTGACAGGTGTTCCAAGAAAGGAATGGCAATGCTAATCTTGAAATATTCTTCTGGAGTGGCCGCAGGTTGGTTGTCACGGAGAGTCTGTCGGGATGCTTGACGAGGAACAATAACATCAGTTGTCAAAGCATTTGCCATTTTGCTGACTTCACCAAACCAGGCAACGAATTATAGTTCATAATTATCAACTTAGCATCTTAATTAATATTTCTAAAAAGTCGTGTTTGGGGGATTAGGGCAGTATCAAGGTGAAGGTGCTGGAAGAGGCTTGCGGACAGAACAGGAAAATATGGCTGCATTTACTAATTTAGGCTTAGGGGTTGGGTTACTTGGTCGTTTCAACGGGAAAACGCTTTGGACGTTTCAACGGATCCCTTGAAATGGATTTCCGTTGAATTGTCTATAAATAACTATTTGTACCTTGGACCAAAAGTGAATAAAAACTGCAATGTTTTAAAAACAATTTTTAAAAAATTAAACCTCTTTGCATAAAACAAATTTTTTTTTTTTGGGGAGTTTGGAGGGGGGGTTCCGGAACCCAGGTAACACCCCCCCCCCCCCCCCCTGGATCCGGCCCTGTATCCCAACTATATGAGCTGCTAATATAAAATAACGAGCCACTGCCGCGAAAACGGCAAAATACGAACCGCTCCCCGGAACCTCGTGCTACTTCCTGTTTGCTTTCTGAATGTTTTGTCGCTGCATCTGGACTCACAATTCCATTTTCGAGCAGAAAATGTGTCACAAAGTAGATGAAGTTCGAAGGAAATCAGCATTTCCCAGGGCTCTGAAATGCGAAAACGCCGCGTGCGATCAAGCCAGTTCGAGATGTTGTGTCAGGCAAAGACAGCCATAGACTAGTGAAAGTTATCATGATGATGTGTTGCAAAATCTTGAAAAACCCACATTGTGACATTGTCAACAAAGGACACGCCCACTTCATATGGATGAAGAACAGAATGTTGTAGAGGATAAGAAGATTGTTGATTCTGATGTTGACAGTTTTGATGATATGACAGTGCATTGTGAGCCTGCAGGGAATAGAATAGTAACATGACACTTCTTGCTATTTAGTGTATGTCACTTGTCTGCAGATTTTGTCATGGTGCTGTCACTCTTTTTGAAGTGAAATGACAGGGACTCAACACTGTTGGCATTTCATTGCACAAATAGAAGGTGTAATGAACTTGAAAGTCGTTTTAAACATATCTGCTCAGATAAGTGTGTCAAACTTGTCGGTGTCATCTGTGAATCGATGATATTTTTTTTAGCAATGCGGACAATTGGCTGTGACCTTGATGAACGTTCTATGTTTAGTGGAATTATGGACCTTCCTCCACCTGTCTAGAAAAGCTCCTACACTTTAATCAACAAAACAATTGAGGAATGAGACAGGCAGAGGTTTCCCTTACATTACTAAGCTCCAGGCAAGGGCAGCAGCTCAGATTTGTATTGATTTTGAGGGTCAGAAGTTTTATAAAATTAATCTTTTTGCTACAGTGTGCAAAAGATATTTCCAAACTTATTTAAGATAAACACTTAAAACTTTGCACACTTAACGATACATGTTTTTCTTGTGCATGAACCTCTGGGGTTTGTTGGGTCAGCTTTGGGGATATTGGAAGCTTTCTGCCAAGTGATCACTGGGGTATTATTATTTAGCATTGTAGGAATTTTATATGAACATATTTTGTTAATATTTTGTAATGATGTTTATATTATACTTTGGTTTTGTAAATGGGGGTTCGATAAATTAGAATAAGCCTTAAGTGTTCCCTGCATGTGATGCCTTTATTGTAAAGTGGCCGGCTGGTGGAGTACCTTCAATGTTACCATTAGATCTGTTTCAGCAGATCTTTTATTTGGTTTAGGGGTGAGTCCTCTTTCATCCAAGTTGTGCTCCTGATTTTGTGGTCCTGATTTGATTCTTTGCAGTCTGCTGGACCTTATAAACAGTGAATAACTAACTTTTCTGCACCCAACTTTAGGAACTGAAACGTAAAGTTTAAGGACTTAATTTAGAGGTCGTTGTTCAGTTATAACATTTTAAGGCAGTGCTTTTGGTGTTAAAATATCGTACTGTTGTAGCAAAGTTTCATGGCGAAATTGTGCAAGAGAAATGCTTATGTAAATTATAAGTTTGGTTTTGTTGTTCCTAAGCTCTAAAAGAATTACAGTACAAAACAAATAAGTGATTTTCGAACTATAAGAAAGTGGAAGCTTAGCCAATTCATGGACTGAATAGACATACATGTGTATCTATATGAAATCATTCATTAAGGAAAAGATTGGAGGTGATCTACAAGAAGAGAGTCTGGATTTATAATTTATAGGCTGCTAAATCTGCCAATACTAGCCAGATTAATTAACCCAAACTCTGTATCCAGTCATGCATTAGTTTAAGTTTGATTCTTTCGGTATTTAATTAATCAAGTGACAAGGTTTAGTAATAGTGTATTCAATGGTGTTTTATGTCTCCTGCACCCAGATCTTATGATTTTGTTTCTCTGGTAACTTCTGAACACACTTCTTTGCCTAGACGCTAGAAGATGTATGCAATTGTCAACTTCACCGATGAAAACGAAGTCGCAATTATCCCCACCAACTGGCGCAATGGCAATAGTTGTGCGCAGTGTGGCCGAACTACAAAAACTCCCAGAAAATAAACAAAGCTGTGAAAGAACGTCAAGAGCCGGATCCTTTATGGCACGCTTACCCTATCAGGGAACTCTTTGTCGATGGTGAGTTCAATTTTGCTTCAGATAAGGCCCACAAAAAAAAAATTAATGTCTGTTTACGGTATCCCGACCAACCTTATATTTTTGGCCTGACCCTAAACTTATTTTTTGGATATATCTGGAAAAAAAAGAAGAAATAAGCCAAAATAATCGCACCCGATGTGAAAAGGGGTTTAGAAAAAGAAAAAAAAGTAAACCAACTGACTGACAATTTTTTCTCCTGAGTCCTATGTTACCGTAAACAGACTTTTTTTTGTTGTTGACCTAATGCATCGCTTTGGTAATTACATTATCATAACAGCAACATATTACTTAGTCTTGGTTTCTTTGTCTTTTTATGAAACGTTTAAAGTGCAAGCAGCAAACATTATACTCACAACACATACACATACAATAGGATTACGAGAAATGTTCAGCACCCTTAACCGTGTGGGTACAATCCAATCTGATCTAATCCATGTGCCTAAGGAGAGAGAAGTTATGTATTTAAATTTATGTACTCTTTCTAACAATCTCAGTGAATATTTTCGCTGGAAATTATGTTTAGTTTGTCATTTTTATAACAGAATGTTTTAGTACCTTGCATTACATTACATTACATGGTTGTTGCTTTAGATCCAGCGGCAGTACCTTGCAAGTTTATGAGGTTCCCGCAACATATAGACACACACACTCACACTGTGTGACACATTTGTTTAGGAGAACAGTACATGTTTGTATGTGCCTTTGGGGTTAAAAAAAATCCCACTTGAGAGCAATGTGTATGTGTTTGGTTCCACTTCCAGTAAATAATTGGCATTCTACTAGCAGTAGCAGCTGCCCTATCCAGCGCCTGAAATTTTGGGGTTTGTCCTAGAACTTGTTGGCCCAGTATGCTTTGACTAGTGAAAAATTAAACCTGTGCTGCAACTTCTATTATGTGTTGCACAAGAAAGATGTCTAAGCAGCAATGCACCCTGACTTGATCATGTGCCTGTGATTGAGGGAAAGTTAAACATCTTTATCATTAGTACAAAATGTATATAAATGTATATATGTATAGTCATATTATGCTATATAAGATTAAAAACCTCTATGCAATAATGCATAACTAACTTTTTTTTTTTTTTTTTTTTTTACAGATGATTGGGACTATGTACGGCAACGTTTGAACAAGTCTCAGTACAAGTCTGACCTGCAAACATCTGGTGATGAGACACAGGATGATGTAAAACGACCAAAAAGGCGTAAAACCCGGTAAAATGATTCATTACTTATTGATTCATGTACCCAAAGTTTTCTTTTCAACACTTTGTATTACGAAATTGATAGAAAATCGCCCTAACAACTAAATTTAAATAATAGGTAAGGATAGAGAGATTAATTTGATTTTGTTCTACACCAATTATAAGTTACACAGTATTTTATCAATAGGTGATTCAGCCCCGATGCTTGAATCTTGATATGTGTAACTCGAATTCGTTTATCCACGCAACTTGTTCACTCAGCAACAAGGCAGGAGTCATCGTATAAGGTTTTCCAACTTTATTCAGCAAACATCAATAACTGCATACAAGATCGCTTTTAGAAAATCACTACAAAGATCATCCTTACAAGCAGACAATCGAGAAAACGTTAGAACGTTCCAACATGAGTGACACAATAACACCCAATCAAAATAAAACTCATCACCGGAACTATTCAATGCCTTGCATCATGTAATGTTTAGATTCGACCAGCTGTTACCCGTAAGGTCTAGAAGCTTCGATCGATAAGAAACAAGTAATTCCATAAAATTCTCAATATTGACCGACGAAAATTATCAACATTTTGCAAAACAAAATTGACAAAAGCTGACTTATTTATTATGTCCAAAAGATGGTTACAGTTTTGAAGAACATTCAGCCCAGAGACTTTGAATTGATAATACTATAACTAATGGAGATCTTCAGCTGAATCGCATGGAATGATGATTCATATAAATTTATCTAATTTTAAACATTTAGCACCTGGTTCCTCCTTCCCCGCCATAAATATTAAAAGGCAAATTCACCTTGGTTAGACCATGTTTATGATCATGTTACTATGATTGTTATATAATGCCAACATCAGGATTGCATTAATGCATATTTTTTTGTGTATTCAAAATGGATGACACATTTTTACAGCACTTGTGCGTAAAACTTGTGCAAAACATCTGCTCAAAATCGCATCTGAATATATTCATCACAATATTGGCACCAATATTTACACCATTTTTGATTGACAATACATAGACATCAAGCAATTTTAAAAGCTCTAAGCACGATCCATGTAACCTTTTTTTTTTTTAAGTTTGGACTGACAATCTACTTTATCCAAGCCAGTTTACGCATGCTGATTGAATTATGAGACGGGTCAAACTCGTCTGTCTTACATAGCACTATTGCATGACACTATCATCCTTTGTTCCAGAATGGATTGAATTTAGAATTAAGATCTGCAACAGATTTTCTATCTTCAATGCAGCATGGCCTTAAAGTCCTATTTAATGCATTTATTTAATATTGTATTTTGTTTTAGGCCAGCCTTCTTGGATGATGAGGAGCAGAATACTGATGAAGTTATTATTGAACCTACTCCTTCTTCCTGTAAGATTTTATAATATTTATAGTTTTTTAAGTTAAATTTTATACTTGAACTTTAGGGGTTGAATTGGATATATTGATATGTTTATAGAACTGTCTGATCGACAGTTAAAATTATTACTACTACTAGCATGAATAAATAAATATTGTTGATTATGTTTGTTAGAGAGTAGTGTCTATCTAGTTGTTCTTAAGGTTTTATTGAATTTTTTTTTTTTTAAATTTTTATAAATTTTTTGGGGGTAGCAAATTTACCTCAGTGTCACGAATATAAACATAATTTATGAATATTTGTTTTGCATAGTGAAGCATTCAATAGCATTTATTTACCTTTCATCTGGTTCTATGTAGATGCAGGAAAAGCTTTGCAAAATGTTTTCTTTTGATTAATATTGTTGTAGCAATATCTATATTTCTGGAATTGTTTATCACCGAATGAAAGTTCGAATTTGATCTCGCGGCGAGCAGCCAGCCTCAGAATGATGTAGATGATTCTATGACGTAACACAGTGTGTATTTTCTATGAGGATATGTTTTTTGATTGACTAATGATTAGACCTATGCCATTCTGGATTGTTCTAAAGTTTTATAGGCCACAATGTACTATGTTATATATATGTACTTGCCTGTGTGTGAGAGTTTTTGAAAGCAGTTGGTGCTGTTTGTCTTTTGCTGATTAAAGTTGCTGAGATTATACAACGACTCTGCCTTGTTTATGAGTAAACGGGCTGCGTGTATAAAAACTCTAATACAATTTACACAAATTCAAGCATCGGGGCTGGATGTATATTTCACCTGTAACAATCAGTGGTCAGTTAAATAAAATAATAGTAGTGGTAATTTGTACCGATTATATATTTCATGTGACTGTCGCTGATGAAAGAATTGCCAACAACTGTAGTCACTAGCAGGGACGATAATATGAGCTAAACAATTTACATATTGTGTTTAATATAATGTTCTCCCTGCAGATCATCGGTCTCAGACTCCAACCCTGACCCAAAGAACTGCAATGCCACTACCAGTACCACCCCTGTTTACTGCACAGTCTATTCATTGCAGAGGTATATTCTGTCATATGATTTTGATGCTTATTCTTTTTTCGTATGCTTTTTCTTAATCCTTTATTTCCATTTTCACCTATCATGTAACAATATGATTTATGTTAAGACATCCATTTGATTGATTAAGCTCATGGCTTTTTCAGTTCATATGTAAATCCAAATGACACTAACATGAACCAGAACTGTCAATAAGTATTGTAGGAAAAAATAAGTTTTATTATTTCAACATGTAAAGACCGATTCGCTCACCCTTATGTTCTAGAGTTACTCTGATTCCATACCTATCCTATCATATCCTGTAACTCGGAGGTCGTAGGGGCACCACAGATGATCGTTTCACCAGCATACTCCATCTCTCTCTGTCCTCAGCAAACCTGATGGCTTCGCCCAGTGTAAAAACCAGTCCATTCTCGAATATTGTCCTCCCACCTCTTTTTCTGTCTCCCTCTTCTTCCCTCCTTGCACTGTGCCTTGCATGCTGGTCTTTGCAAGGCCTGATGATCTGGTGACGTGGCCATACCATTGGAGTTTCCGTTTCTTCACCACTGTGAGCAGCTCATCGTGTTGCCCAATGGCTTGTGTCATGGTCTGTCGGACTTCGTCGTTGGTGATGTGCTGGTTATAGGAAATGCCTAGAAGTCTTCTGTAGCACCTCATATCCATGCTTTGTAATCTTCGTTGTGGATCTGCTGTGATGGTCCATGTTTCGCAAAAGTATAGGAAGATGGAGATGAGAAGGGAGTGCAGCACTAGCAGTCTTGCATTGGAATGTAGACTGATGGTCCTGTCTTCCCAAATGGGTTTCAACCTTGCCAGGGCAGCAGTGGTTTGTGCGATCCTGGAGAGGACTTCCTGTCGGGACACATGGTCTGATACAATGGCTCCTAAATATTTGAAGCTACTGTGTTGAGGAATTGGCCTTGGACTTTGATGTCCGTGTTAATGCCATTGGTGTTGTTGGTCATCATTTTGGTCTTCTCTGCACTTATTTCCATCCCATAGCTCTTGAGGTGGTGTCGATCCTCTGTACTAGCTGTTCTTGTTCTTCTCCAGCCAATCCACCAATTTCATGTGCAAAACGGAATGCTCTATCCCCTATGCTGAATGTGCCCGTGATCTGCAAGGGCATGTAAAATGATGCGCTCTAGGAAGATTTTAAAGAGTGTTGGAGAGAGTAGGCATCCTTGATGCACACCGATGATTGTTCTTAACCAGTTTCCGATAGCGCTGTTGTGGAGGACTGCACTGGTAGCCTTGTCATACAGGCTTTTGATGACTTCAATAATTTTAGGGCTGATGTTGTACACTCTCATAGTTGCCCACAGAGCTGCATGCCAGACTCAGTCAAATGCCTTCTTGAAGTCTACGAACACATGATATAGATGTTGTTGGTGCTGTAGGTATTTCTCTCAGATCATTCTGTTCAGTGGTACTTCACCCTGCCCTGAATCCTGCTTGTTCTTCAGCTATGATTTATTCAGCTTGGGGTTTCAACCTGTTGAGTATTATTTTCAGTAGGACCTTGCTGGGATGGCGGATGAGGCTGATGGTGTGGTAATTTTCACACTACTGAAGGTTATCATTTTTTGACGAGAGATGACAAGCGACTGGGTCCATGGTGTAGGCCACTCCCCATTCTGCCAGATCTTGTTACAGATAATGGTGAGGGCGTCAAGCATTGCTTCTCCTCTTCTGGATCATACTTGAACTTTTGGATCTGTTTGATAAACGAAGTGAGATGAAAAAGAAAAAGAACACCTCACAGGGAGCTGATGCCTACCGAAAAATCAATAATGACATCTGAAAAGGTATGCACACAGCCAAGGAGAACTGGATAGAAGATCAATGCCAGGAAATAGAAAACAGTCTGAACAAGAACAACAGCAAGAAGGCCTACCAGACTGTGAAGCGGCTGACAAGTGTTAAACCCCAAGGTCTCCATGATCCAAAGCAAGTCTGGCATATGCTTTATAGAAGAACAAGAAGTCTTGGACACATGGACAGAGTACTGCTCTGTCCTTTACAACCATACACCAAACGGAGACCCATCAGTTCTAGCATGTCCCCTGATTTGGCTCAGAAGAGTCCGCTGGACCTAAAGCAATAACCATGTAATGTAATGTCCCCAGAACAGAGAAGAAAAAGAAATCCTCTCAATTCTCCGAGAAGAAGTTGAGGCAGCAGTGCAATCGCTGAAGAAAGGGAAGTCAGAGGGAGTGGACACCATACCCGCGGAACTGCTTCAAGCAGGAGGAGAAAGATGGAGTATGCTGGTTAAAAGATCATCTGTGGTGCCCCAACGACCTCCTAGTTACAGGATAGGATAGGATAGGGATAGTTAAGAGACAGTGTGCTTTCAATCCAACCTTTTCTAATAAAGAGTAATCATAATTATGTTGAATTGTGTAAAACTGCATGTTTATAGCAAAGAAAAGCATTCTCTGTTATCCTCTGCCTCCAGTATTTGGAACAGACAAACTGGATTGGCAGCGATAAAATAAGACATCAATGCTTATAGGGCCCAGTGGACTACGAAGTGCCGGATTGGCAGTGCAACCACCCTCGACTCCTTGTGGCAGTTCTCAGCAAGGCAAGACATTTTGATTTTTTTAGTTCTTTGTTTTTCTTTATTACCATACACGTAAAAATTGTCACTCGTCGGTTTTTTTGTTTGTCACACTTTATGTGTCACACTTTGTGATATTGGCGATTGTGACTGATTGGTAAAGCCGATTTCTAGAAAAACTTGTGAATATATATCTTGTTAGATGGGATGCGTCATGCACTAGTTTTTAATTCACAAATTTAAAGCACAGAGCCACTGAGGCTTTTTACACATTTTGTGTGACAATTTTCCCACACTTTTTGGTTGGGTTTACTGTTTGGGCAGGGATGTCATACACTGAAGACAGTCCTGTCAAAAACCAAGGCGTGTGACGTTTGAGACCTTTCTTTCATGTAAAATATGATGAGAGTTGTCAATGAAGCAAAGATGAAAGCCTTTCAGATTAGAGCCTCCTTGCAAACAATATAACATTTAATTGCCGCAAAATGTAAAGTGGAAGTCACAACAACAAAAATGTAATAAAATATCTTTTACAATGTGTGGAATAATCCAATTTCTTATATACTAGTACTACTCGCATAAATATAAGGGCCAGTCTCCTATAATGGTTGCTGTTGTTATTATTTTGTTGTCGTCTGTAGTTGACCAACAATCACAGAAATAAATTGTGGGTTGTACAATTTAGGAGCCTGTTGCATGTGCCAAACAATTAAGTGTTTGGTCCACTCAGATCAGCCAATGAACGTTTTACAAACTGGTGAAATATTTCAAATTTATGTGAAATTCAATCTTGTTCGTCTGACCTATCAATATAACTGCAGAAATGTTTAGGATTGCATGTGGAAGCCCCGTCAACACTTTTCTCCAAACATTAGTCACAAGTTAGTTCATTAAGGGAGCTGGAGGAAGGGGGGGGGGGAGTGAGTGGTAATCAGGTGATCAAACAACATCGGCCCTAGAACTCAAACTATCCAGAGAGGATTGAGGCAAAGCCGGTGCAGCTACATGGTTTTGCCATACAGAGTGTGGTCAGGTACCTTAGAGTAAGCCATTCGACGGGTATATGCATAGTGTGATGGAATTTATGGGTTTTGGGTGATCTGCATTATCAGGAGAGGTATAAACATGTTGTTCTCAGTCAAAATTTTCACTAAGACCCATGTAAATATACATTTCCAGGTGAGGTGGATCACCCAGGACCCATACATTTTCTTCTCAGAGATGCATTATAATGTAAGGGTTGTGAGAAACCTGTGTCATATGATATGGATCGGAATGTTTAATGCGTGATCCGTTAAAGGTCAATGTGGCAAGTCGGCATAGCCACTGAGAAAGTCCCTTCCTTGAAACTGTCAAAGAATGTTTTCAGTTGAAAGTCGAAGCCAATGAAATGTTTAATCTATTACATATTTATCATGTTTCAGATCCTTTTGTTCGGATCTTCACTGCTGTTGAATCGCTCAGGCAGGAAGTGAGAGACCTCACTGGGTATGTGCGGCGGATTGAGGATAAACTTACGGGAAGTTCAGCAGCACAGCCTGCGCTAATTCTGCCTGCCAATGTAGAATTTCCATTGACTTCAAAAGAAGCTCTTAAAGAACTGGAGACAGAACTTCTTAAAAAAGAAGTTGAAACGAGTGTAGTAAGTAGTAATACTATTTAGAACATTTTTGAAAACTACTGAACTACAGCTAAAGATCGATTTAGATGATGCTTTCGCAGCGATAAATCTGTGCACTATCCTATCCTATTTCATCCCGTAACTCGAAGTTAGTTTGGGCACCTCAGATGATAATTTAACCCGTGTACTTCATCTTTCTCTGTCTTCAGCATCCCTCCTGGCTTCGTTCATTGTCAAGCCAGTCCATTCTCGAATGCAGACCTGCCTACTGCTACGATTTTGCCGTAGCAGCTACGAAAAATAAAGCTCTGCTACGATGCTACGGCAAACATATAATTGCTACGGGAATTTAAAAAAATCCGACTTTTTTTTTTTAAAACTCTTTACCGGGCGTAGCGGCCGAAGGTCTAAACAGGCAAAACGCCCAAAAGCGTCCGTATCAACCACTGTTATATTCTCGCGTTGTTTGAAAGATTGCGAGACTTCCGGCAATTGACTTCCAGTTCATTCTGTTGTGAAAACAATCGACTGCATTTCCACAAGTTTTCTCTTTGATGCATTCGTTTTTTCGATTTTTTTTCTCCAATTTTTTGAATGCAAGTGTCTAGAATGGATGGTTTGGATTTTTCGACTGATGAAGGAGAGTTTACAGGCTTCCATTTATTAGACATTGCAGTGAGAGAAATGGACTTGGAGGAAGAGATCGGTACTGACATTAGTGTCAGTAGCATGCATGCATCAGATCTTTCAGATGGGCAGGGAAGTGAAGATGAGGAGGAGGCTTGTTTGGACTTTTTAAAACATTTTTTTTTTCAATTTTTGTAAACACATGGAGTAATAAAAAAACAAGACATGACAAGAGAAGAATAAAAAGGTATATAATCAAAAGAGAATTTATTTCTGTTCATTTTGCATTTTATTTCATTTAAATCTATGCACTAATACCTAAGATGTGGTTTTTCTACTAACGTACTCCGAAATATCTATACAATTGTAAGATTTCTTGCCTGTTTAGAGCTAAAAAAAAAATAGACAAACGTGTGCCCAGTAAAGGGTTAATTTTTTTTTAATTTGGGGTTTGTCTCAGCCAATTGTGCACGTAGAAAGTAGAACTTCCGCTATTTCTAAAGTCCATCGTACACGATGCAGCCAGGGCGTGACCAATTAGACGGCTCCGTTTCTATTTCCCTTTGTTAAAACGTTGTGTCCATCCTCACAATTCCACACTCAAGTGCTCACTGCGAAAGAGTTTTCTCATGTGTGAGGAAGAACAGAACTGACCAAAGAGCAAGCTTGGGAGAGGACACTATGGAGGCTCTGGTGGTGGAGAAGAGTCAGCCAGGTGGCATTTTAAACAGGCATCTGACCAAAGAAGACCTTGTTAAACTCAATAGCTGTTATGCTGACTCTCTGCGAAAGTAAACAGTAAACCCCGACACCAAGTATTGTATTTCTTATTATGTGTGCTGAGGCAGGTAGAGACTGATTTTGTGCTTTCTCAAAACGTTTTCAATGTTAAAATATATATTTTAAGTACACAATTAACTTGTCATGGCGTTCTACATCGACGGTTGTGCATGCTACTGAAAACCTGGCTTTGCTACTGAAAACTAAACCTTTTGCTACTGATTTAAAGAATTGTAGGTAGGCAGGTCTGCGAATGTTGTTCTCCCACCTCTTCTTCTGTCTCCTTGCACCTTGCCTTGCCGGATGATCTTTGCAAGGTCTGATGCTCTGGTGACAGGGCCATACCATCAGAGTTTCCATTTCTTCACCACTGTGAGCAGGTCATCGTGTTGTCAATGGCTTTGTGATGATCTGTCGGATTTCGTTGTTGGTGATGTTCTGGGTATAGGAGATGCCCCGAAGTCTTCTGTAGCGCCTCATCTCCATGCTTTGTATTCTTCGTTGTGGATCTGCTATGAGGTCCATGTTTCGCAAGCTTATAAGAAAATGGAGATGACATGGGAGCGCAGCAGCCTTACCTTGGAATGTAGACTGATGGCCTTTTACGGTTTACCTTGGAATGTAGACTGATGTGCACATAGTCTCCAAATTCTACCAGATTAACATCACTTATTCATTTGTCTTCAAAATTTCACTTTTGCGCGATCATCATCACAACAACATTTTTTTTAAGAAGACCAAGACTTTGTCATTAGATTGAGGATATGACTGGGTTCGGAAATGGATAGTGGGGCCGATCTGGGCCTGGAAGGCTCGCCCACATGTGCAACACATGTGGGTAGGTAGTGCAGTGGATGTGGAGATCCCTTGAGCCTTGCGTGCAGCACATCTTCTCTGGATGTCTGCAGTGTGTCTTGTCTCCTATGCACGGATCCTTTGGGATCTTGCTTCGCCAAGCTGGACGATCCTGGTCAAGTTTATTCAATGTACTGATATTGATGTCCAGGGCTTTGGACATTCACTTTTTTATATTTTATGGAAGGATGTTAAATTTAAAGCAAGTAATTTATTACCTTTTCCAAAAATAACTTTTAAAGTGGGGCAAGACTAACAAATGTGTTTTGATTGCAGTTGAATCACAAGACACGTTGGTGGGAATAAAACATCAGACACCACCCGCAACGTACTGAAGGCTGTGATGACCAATAGCCTGGCAAAGCAGTGCTGCTGGACCGGCGCAGGGGGCAAGGTTGCATTTTCTACAACACGTCTCAAGACTGTGGTAATGAGTAAGTATACGACAGACTTTGACATTCACACAAAACATTAAGTTGGTGCGCAATTGTTAGTGAACATAATGGTCTTGGAAAATTATAGAAATTAGGTATGTGTAGACTTGATGGGGTGTGTGTAAAGAATCAAGTGTGGGTTCGGACTCTTCTATGTGATGAGGATGGGACAGAGGAGAACACACAGAAGACCTGAAAAAATGAAGCAACAAAGTAAGAATTACTTTCTCTGCTGACTTCCAAAATACAAGCCTCTTTAATTTTCATTAAACATATTTACAACAAATGAACTTACTCAAATTTATACATTCTAAATTACTTTAACTCTATAATTATTCATCTCTTGTTATCTAACACTATATTATTTACTTCACTACTATTTTAAATATTCTGGAAAAACAACTATAAGTATCACTCCTGAAAAAAATGAAGCAACGAAGTAAGAATTTCTTCTCTGCTGACTTCCAAAATACAAGGGACTAATTTCTTTCTGCTAACCAAAAGTAAGACCTACCTTGAGAATAACTCACTATTATAATATACATTTAATTACTTCTACTGTTCTAGTTCCAACTAGCTCTCCCTCCCTCTCTCTGTCTCTAATTTATAAATGTTTGCAGTCAGTCAGTTAGTGGGAACTGTCCTGGCCTTCTAATATTTACACAGGGTTACATAATGAATTTTGTTTGTGGGAACCCTGCCATTTATTACTTAAAATCTGATTACATTGGCTACATCAGTTCAGCTCAGCTCATCAGAAACACAAGAGTTGCCTTCATACGATGGTTAGACGCCCACCTCGAAAAAGAAGTTTAGTCTCCAGCACAGATCTACTTTAAATTGCTGCTCATCCTGACATCTGGCATTATGGGGTTATTGTTAGGACTAGTTGGCCTGATATCAGTATACATTGAGACACAAAGGGGAATGGAATAAGACTGAATATCTCATAAATAATACATCTGCTGAGTAACTCGTGTAAAGGACACCTTATTATTATGCTTGGTTGCAACAAAGTGTAGGGTGTAACCATTTTTTTGTTTCACTACTCAAACAGAAATTGAAATACATCTATGGTCCAGAATGGAAAGGCTCTGTTAGGTGTGAAGAAATATTTAGAGACTATAAACTATACTACTCAAAATAATTGAAGGGCCACTCTCATATTTCATTTAGTTTAATTATTTTTTGCTGCTATCAATAATATTGCTTATATTGCTTATTTCAAAACTTATCCTGTACAGTAACATTCAAGACAATCTTATTCTGACAAGTAATCACATGTGTGAGTTTTGAACTTTCTGCACTGAGTTGAAAAACAAACCCAATTTTTACAAAACAATGACCCTAATTTACTGTTGTCTTGCTAATAAAGCAAAATTTTCAACATTAAAAAGTGATTTGCACGCGAAAGGCTTGCATTTTCTGAGTTCAGTTCAACAATCGGCGCTTTTTTCTGGGTATAAATGGCAGCGCTTTTGCTGCTTTTCTAACCATGCCCCCAAGGCAACGATTGACAGATGCGGATAGAGGCAGAGCTATTGCATGGCTTCAGGAAGGGATGGGGGTGAGAGAAGTTGGCAGGCAGCTGGGAGTGTCCCACTCCGTTGTCCAAAGGCTGCGGGAGCGCTTTAACAACACTGGAAGCGTCCAAGAACCAAGAAGGTCCGGACGCCCCCGCGTTACCACTGCAAGACAAGACCATTTCATCACCCTGTCAGCTCTGAGGATGAGGTCCGCTACAGCAAACACCATCAGAAGACAGCTTCACACAGCCAGCAATGTTAACGTCAGCGACCAGACAATTCGCAACCGTCTACACGAGGCAAACCTGCGATCAAGACGACCAGCAATACGGCCTTTGCTCACCCCAGCTCACCGTGCAGCGCATTTGGCCTGGGCTCGGCGTCAGTTGGTGTGGACTAGGCAACATTGGTCAAGGGTGCTCTTTACAGACGAGTCTCGGTTCTCCTTGTCTTTCAACGACCGTCGAGTGAATGTTTGGAGGCGTCCACGGGAGCGTTTTGCTGATGCGACGGTGCGTGAGCATGACCGCTTTGGTGGTGGATCTGTCATGATGTGGGGTGGCTTCGCATTAAACTTCAGAACACCCCTGCTCCAAATTCATGGCAACTTAAACGGTATTGGCTACAGGGATGACGTCCTACAACCTAGGGTTCTCCCAGCTCTGCGGGCCATTGGGGAAGGTGCCATACTACAGGACGATAATGCCAAACCCCACCGAGCACGTATCGTCAGTGACTTCCTGCAGCAACAGCACGTCATAAGGATGGATTGGCCGGCTCGATCACCCGATTTGAACCCCTTAGAACATCTGTGGGATGTCTTGGGTCGACAGACACGGGCAAACCTCCCTCCAGGAGCTAACCTTGAAGTTCTGGCCCAAGTTCTCCAGCAAGAGTGGTTGGCTATCCAAGGAAACATCCTCCATAACCGTATACGGTCCATGAGACAACGATGCCAAGACTGCATTGATGCAAACGGTGGCCACACCCGATACTGACTCTATAGATTTTTGGTTTCTAAAGTTTTGATTTTGTAAATGAGGGGTATGTCCAGTTAAATTGAATTTACTGGAATTTTAAGCGACTGATGTCTAAAATCGTTTTTGTTATTGATGCAGAAATGATTGCAATAAAATATGATGAACTCATAAATTGAATTCATGTTTCTGATTTAAAGAGAGACCCATATGTCCAAGTGGCCCTTGTATTATTTTGAGTAGTATATTTAAGAACACATTTGAAAGTAAAAGGTATTTTGAACACATATATATTAAACATTCACATTCTTCACAAGTTATTAATAAAGGACTTATGACTCTTTGACGCATGAAAGATATTAATGAGACACACCAACCATGCAAGTTTGGTCAGCCTCACTTCAAGATCAGGGTCACTAGGGCTTTCCAAATTCAGATTACATGGGTTCTTTGAAGTGACCTTGACACAAACTATGAGAAATAAAAAAGTCCAAACGTGCATGTAGAGATCTTAGATTGATCTTTTATATATGTTAAGATTTTATGTTGATCTTGAAGGTCAAGATCATTTTAGGCCTTATGAAAAATGTCAAATTTTGTGGTTGTACAGTGGAATATACATCAACATTGGTTTATAATTTGATAATACATGAACCTTAAAGGGCATGTGAAGGTCAAAGTCACAGGGTCAAGGTCATTGCAAGGTCTTTGTTGTTTTTGACAAATATAACACTAATTTCATGGTTTTCCATTACCGCATGCTAGTCAAATGGGCTTTACCCTCCTAGTTATTTTCTTTAATAACACATTTCTGACACTGTTCCAGCACCTCTCAATTTTATGTTCCTGTAAACATGGTCCATCTTTGGGGTGTTGACACATATTCAATGATTTTTTTTTTTTTTTTTTTTAGTAGACATTGTGGATCGTCCTGCGTAGTCAGCTGGTTGTTGAGGAACGGAAAAATGAAAAAATAACTACTAGGGTGCAGTATGTTGATCAATAAGGATTGTACATTAATCGTGATTATCCTACTCAATTGCAGAGGCAGTACGGCAGAATAAAGAACAAAAGATGCGACTGACAACGACATTAAGCAAGTCGCTCAGGAATATTTCAGGACTGCTGGGGACAGGGACGGGGGACGAAAAGAGTGTCTCCTGCGTGCCATCCACATGCAAAACTCCAGCGCAACACTGAATGAATTGTGACTCCTGCATTCAATATCTCCAGGAACTGACAAAACTGTTTAATATTCTTTTTAATAACGGAATTTATCCAGCTGATTGGGCTAGGGCTGTAATTGTACTGAATTTTAAAAACAGTGATGTATATACAACAGATAA
Source organism: Oncomelania hupensis (assembly GCA_036898135.1). NCBI lineage: Eukaryota > Metazoa > Mollusca > Gastropoda > Littorinimorpha > Pomatiopsidae > Oncomelania > Oncomelania hupensis. Next base: position 10,480,281 of record CM072521.1, on the reverse strand, counting down.
CTGTCGTGGTTTATCTTTGCCTAGCTTGTTAAGCAAATGTTATACCTCCATGCTGAATAAGTGATTGGTAAAATGAACTGATAAAAAGCTGAGTTACAGGCAGGTTTCAGGCTGTTATTACTCAACTGTTGATCAAATTTTTAACTTTAAATGTTTTTGTTGAAAAATGTTTTTAAAATACAATGAAGTAAGCTCAATACATGGTTTGTCTTTCTGGAAAAAAAGCCTTATATTTTGTACTGTGAGAACCACTGTTTGATGTTTTATTGCCTCATGGAATGAGCGGAAAAGTTATTAATGCAGTTGTAGCCATATAGAGATCAGTTTTGTCATGGGTTTGTATAAAAGATAGGTTAACTGATTTTTTCGAAAAAGCTTTGTTAGGGAGAAGAAATATTTAGAGATTATAAACTATTTAAGAACACATTTGAAAGTAAAAGGTATTTTGAACACATAATTTTTTGCTAAAGCTTGTTTAAGCTAAGGCTTGTTCTACCCATCGGTGCATCAGTTTTTTGGAAAACGTTTGGCAATTATAGTAATAATAATAATAATAATAATAATAATAATAATAATAAAGATACATTGTGCAAACTTTCCAGAATAGAAGAAAATGAGGATCATATCTTATTCTTGTGTCCATTATACAATAATTCCATAGATAAGTTTTGGAATATAAAGCATCGATCGTACATTAAGTATCTATGTAGTGATTCTTTGTCAGATACTTGTAAGCGTGGTGTTTTTTTTATTTAACAAATTACAGATCAGACAGGAATTCGTAGAAAGCCTTGAGAACATCGCCTAACTTGTTTTTAATGAGTCTTGATGTCCAGTATTTTTTTATTTCAATACTCTTCTTTTGTTATTGGTCTTATACGTCGTTGTACATCTGTTTTGTACTGTTTACTGACCCCAACTAGGGGCCGGTGGCCTATAATAATTAAATTTTGTTCGAGATATCCAAAAACTGTTTTGTTCTGTTTTATAGATCACTTCACAAATTATGTCGTGTTGTTTTTTTATTTACAGTGTATGTGTTTGATTTTAAACAGGTATGATCTACTACATAAGGCTGACTTTGTGTGTGTGTTTGACAGGAATTGAAAGCCACATTTTTACACGTAGTGAGCTAAAATTTGGGACATGGGTTCATTAGTCCATTGCGCAGCTTTCTAGTCGCGTGGAAAACAAAAAGTTTAACGGAAAATAATGTACTTCTTCAGTTTTAACTGCTTGAGCTGAAATTGGTTCACATATATGCATATAAACGCAGGAAAATAATTGGTGAGCATTAGAAATTCAAAAACCTTACCAGTCAATTATTATCACAGATATTAAGCGGATTTTCACAGCTTTTAACCGATTGAGCTGAAAATAGGGTACACATAAGTATTCCAACGCTGAAAAAATTATTGCTAAACATGAGAAAACCAAAAAGCCTATCACCAACCGTTATAATGGAGAATCACAGACTTTCTCAGTTTTTAACTGATTGTGCTGAAAATTATGACTTATGCATTTCAACGCGGTAAAATGATTGGTGCACATTAATTAAATAGAAATCCTGTCAGTTATTCGTTATAACACAAATAACAGACTTCCACAGTTTCTAAACAGATGCGTTGAAAAAAAGAACCCAATTGAAAGCATATATATATATATATAGCATGTTATTAATAGAACTTGTAACGCTCTTTGGAGGATGCCCTCTTCCACTAAATGCTACCACCCACATTATTCATTAAAATGTATTTAATGTGGGTAATGGCATTAAGTGGAAGAGGATATCCAAGGATGGTCAAGAGGCATCCAGGTGGTGGTCAAGAGGCAGGCTGGCGGTGGTCAAGAGGCAGACAGGCGGTAGTCAAGAGGCAGACAGGCGGTGGTCAAGAGGCTGACAGGCGGTGGTCAAGAGGCTGACAGGCGGTAGTCAAGAGGCAGACAGGCGGTAGTCAAGAGGCAGGCAGGCGGTGGTCAAGCGGCAGACAGGCGGTAGTCAAGAGGCAGACAGGCGGTAGTCAAGAGGCAGACAGGCGGTGGTCAAGAGGCTGACAGGCGGTGGTCAAGAGGCTGACAGGCGGTAGTCAAGAGGCAGACAGGCGGTAGTCAAGAGGCAGGCAGGCGGTGGTCAAGCGGCAGACAGGTGGTAGTCAAGCGGTAGCCAGGCGGTGGTCAAGAGGCATTTAAGCGGCTCATTGGCAAATGTGCGGCTCTCCATAAGAAACCCTGGTCGGGCCAACTAAATGCCGCCCATCGGACCACCATCGCGCCTCCTGACAGCCGCTCTGGTGCCAACAGCGGTACGCCCTCATACCGCTGGGTGCAGTCGGCATGCCTACTATTGGCCGCTTGTGGGCCGATTCTTCAGCCGCTTGTGGGCCGCTGTTGGCCCATTGGGCGTGTGCTATCAGGGGAGAGAGAGAGAGAGAGAGAGAGAGAGAGAGAGAGAGAGAGAGAGAGAGAGAGAGAGAGAGAGAGACAGAGACAGAGACAGACAGAGAGAGACAGACAAAGAGAAGATGTTTTCATTGTAAGTTAACGTGCACTTTTATCCATAGAGATGTTTCTTTCTTTCATTTTTTTCCCCTGTATTAGGCCTACTTTGTAATGAAATAGTGTTCTTTTAAGCATAATTATATTGAAGTACCTTCCTTTGAGTGTATGTGTGTGTGTGGGTGTGCATTCTTTTAGAATTCTGTATGATAATTGGCATATCTATGATATAAGCCTACACATGTCCATTTTTGATATTTTATGTGTCAGGTGCGATTGAGTTCAACGTTGCTATGGTGTCTATCAACATTTTTTTTTTTTTGAAGTATTATAAAGTGTTGTGTGTTTGTGCGAGAGAGATCTATGACGTAGGAATGATGATATTTGCCTGTGGTGTGTGTGTGAGAGAGAGAGATCTATGACGTAGGAATGATGATATTTGCCTGTGTTGTGTGTGTGTGAGAGAGAGATCTATGACGTAGGAATGATGATATTTGCCTGTGTTGTGTGTGTGTGAGAGAGAGATCTATGACGTAGGAATGATGATATTTGCCTGTGTTGTGTGTGTGAGAGAGAGAGATCTATGACGTAGGAAGGATGATATTTGCCTGTGGTGTGTGTGTGAGAGAGATCTATGACGTAGGAATGATGATATTTGCCTGTGGTGTGTGTGTGAGAGAGAGATCTATGACGTAGGAATGATGATATTTGCCTGTGGTGTGTGTGTGTGTGAGAGAGAGATCTATGACGTAGGAATGATGATATTTGCCTGTGGTGTGGCTGTGTGTGACGTAGCTGTTTAGCAACATCGGGACGGCACGATGACCTGCTCGCAGTGGTGGGGGAACGGAGGATCCGATGGTGTGGCCACGTCACCAGATCCTCAGGCCTGGTAATGACCATTCTGCAAGGCACGGTGCGGGGAGGTAGATGGAAAGGGAGACCGAAAGAGAGGTGGGAGGCTGGTTTGACATTGAGCGAAGCCATCAGGGTTGCTGAGGACAGAGAAAGATGGAGTATGCTGGTTAAACGATCATCTGTTGTGCCCCAACGACCTCAGAGTTATGGGATAGGAAAGGATAGGGGCAAATTTTCAATATAAATGAATGAATGAAGTCCTTTGAAGAAGGTGTGGAAGATTTTTAAGAGAGTCACTCTCGTGAGGTTGGCAATCGTCAGCGTGGAAGTGATGACTGATGTGGTGATTTTTGATGATGTCAGAAGAGGAGAAGTATACAAAGTGAAAAGAACTGGGCCAAGAACAGAGCCAGTAGGACTGCAAAACAAATGGCACTGTTCACGGAGACTGTCTGAAACTTGTCAGAAAGATACCAAAATAACCAGTTGAGTGAAGAGCCCAAAATCCCAAAAAGCGTTTATAAAACGTTGGAGGAGAATAGAGTTATCGATGGTATCAAAGGCAGCAAAGACATCGAGAAGAGTGAGAATGGAAAGTTTCCCAGAGTCAGTGGCAAGCAAGAGGTCATTTAAAATATGGACGAGTGCAGTTTCAGTGCTTGGCGGGGGACAATTCAATGAACATCTTGCTTCCAAAAGCTTTCTCTGCCCATTTCAGTCTTGCCTAACGTTCTGATCACTATCAGAACGTTAGGCAAGACTGAAATGGGCAGAGAAAGCTTTTGGAAGCAAGATGTTCATTGAATTGTTTCAGGACAATCCTTTCAAGACGTGGTGATATGACTGGTTGTTTCAGGACAATCCTTTCAAGACGTGTTAATATGACTGGTTGTTTCAGGACAATCCTTTCAAGACGTGTTAATATGACTGGTTGTGACTTCAAGACGTGTTAATATGACTGGTTGTGACTTCAAGACGTGTTAATATGGCTGGTTGTGACTTCAAGACGTGTTAATATGACTGGTGGCGACTTCAAGACGTGTTAATATGACTGGTTGTGACTTCAAGACGTGTTAATATGACTGGTTGCCCCTTCAAACTCCGGCTGAACAATAACTAACACTTAAAACAAAATTTAAAAAGTTTGAAAGGGGACAAACTAACGGCTGTTTTATTTTGCCGTTTAGTGGACAACAAAAATCTGCTGTAGCAATATGCAGTGGTACATAATTATTATTAGTCTAATAGTGTCACATAATGGAATCCCCCACCCCACCCTCTCTCCCCCACTCCCTCAGGGAAAGCATAATCCGCCTCTGTAAATAGAACAACACTGGCAGGGATTTTTTTTTCAATTGGTAAAAGCGTTGTTCGCTGGAAGCGTTGTTCGTTGTGCGCGTGTTTGGCAGTAGATATAATATATTTTTGTTTTAAAGATCACAAATATAATGATCACTGGACGGAAGGTAGGTCTGTGACATGCTGGCTTACGGAACTATAACTTCTGTCAGCAGTATCCGCTTTCGGTTTTGAAGTGTCAACTTTCGTCGGTAGTGAACAACGAAGTGTTTTGCGAATTTAAGAAAGAGGAGTAAATTCCCGTGAATAAGTCTTTATGTGTCTCGGCAACTGTAATATTTGCCGTAACCCTGCACTCCTACATTCTACATCATCTGTATCAGTACAACTTATGTTAATCCGATGAATAAAACTTGATGCAACAACAACAACAACAATTCTACATCCGTCCAGTAATAATCATAAATCTGATTTTAAAATTATTTTTAATACAGAAATTGAACGGGTTTGAAAACAAGACTGCACATATTTAGTACTTGTTTGCTTAAATGGGACCTTATTCGTGATGGTTATCATAAAACGCCACAGGAACAGCGATACTTCATTGAAGTTATGAAAAGAAGACATTACCTGTGCAAACATTTTAAAATGAACGATTTCTTCAGACTAACACCCAAAGCGTAAATCCAATAATGACCCGTGTAACAAATAATCTATCTGTGTCTCTGTTTTTGTCTCTTCGTTAGATTGATTATTCTACCTCTTTAGAAAAAAGCACCAGCAATATGTAGCTGCAGGTTGGAAAAAAACAACACCCATTGATGTTATTATTTTATTTTCAGAGGCCCTTAACTTAATCATCAGCATTATCATCTGCATTATCATCAGCATTATCATCTGCAGCAGCAGTGCCACCCTCAGCAGCAGTAACTTTGTAATTATAATAAAAATACTGTTTTGTTTAGTGTTTATATGTTTCTTTATAAAAGTATTTTCCTAGGTGTACTACAATTTGGAACAAAACACTAAAGCTTTGAGTTTATTATTCAAAGTCATACATTTATTGCCGTGTGTCCATTTTAGTTTTTAATTCCAAATCTCAAGATGCATGTGTGTGTGTGTGTGTGTGTGTGTGTGCATGCGTGTGTGTTCCTGCTGTTCCTTTTCTTGCTGCTGCAGCTGTTGTTGGTTTTGTTTGCGGTTGTAGTAAGACCGTTTTTACTAAACTCCATGTGTTTTACTTTATTCCTTTGAAGGCTATCGATTAAAGAATTTTCAGTAGCTGTTGTAGTATACACTTTTCAGTTGGAAATCTGAGTAAGTGCTCGAACACCATTAACAAGGGGTATAATAATTTATTATCAATATTTCCCTACTTTAACAAACAACAACAACTACTACCTTACGTCGCGTTATTGATAATCATATTACACGACTCGGATTTAGGATTGAACGTGCATACAAGACATACATCTGTACACCGTGCCACGCCAGGCTCTAATTAGCTACATCTCCTTAACCCTACCCGTACCTTGGGTCAGTTTCACTCCAAGATGACACAGTAAAAGCTACACACAACACTCGCGTTTTCTTTCATTGCTGTGACATGTCCTGTATTTCTCAATACCAGCAAGGACTGCCCATGTACCAAAATGGTAGTGTCGTCATAGTTCCAAAAGTTCCAAGTTGACATTTTGAGTGAGAACATGCCCGGTGATTGTTGAAGCAGTGAGGCGACCTAGGTATTGTGAGGCGACACAGGTATTGTGAGGTGACACAGGTATTGTGAGGCGACACAGGTATTGTGAGGCGACACAGGTATTGTGAGGCGACACAGGTATTATGAGGCGACACGGGTATTGTGAGGCGACACAGGTATTGTGAGGCGACACGGGTATTGTGACACAGGTATTGTGAGGCGACACGGGTATTGTGAGGCGACACAGGTATTGTGAGGCGACACAGGTATTGTGAGGCGACACAGGTATTGTGACACAGGTATTGTGAGGCGACACAGGTATTGTGAGGCGACACAGGTATTGTGACACAGGTATTGTGAGGCGACACGGGTATTGTGGAAGGGATGGGTGTGGGGAGGGGATTCAGAACACGGTCTTCGATTTTTGCCGTACATGTATACAGAGGTATTGTCTAAATGAAATTTGGTTGGTAAGTAATGTTCAGCCAAGGTTAACAACGTGCAGCCCCAAGACGTAAGTATTTACACTGTGTCACCCGTACGACCTAAGAGTGTGCCAGGTCGATTTAAAGGTGCCACAGAATCAACGATGTTTTGTGTTATTGTTGTGAAAAAGAGTTTTCTTGGGTAATGTTATTGGAATCACAGCATGATAAAAAAAAGATAATGGGTAATTGTCACTGACACAGATCTTTGCAGAGCTTTACATTTTAGGCATCTCTTCAATATTATGTGAACAAACAATTGTACCTAATATACACGCTTTTGCTGCACTGCTATGTTTACAATCAACCTTGATGCTATAGGCACATCAACAAATTAATTTATCGATTTAAATCAAAAACGTACTTTTAAAATGAATGAATGAATGAAAACGTCTACAGCGCATAAACACTGCCACACCCGGAGAAAGAAATAGAAGTGATCAAATCAGGTTTCCTAACCAAAGCAATACCTAAAGTCTGCTTCCCTATTTTCTGTGTTGGTCCATCAGTAGTGGCGAAGTAGTGTAGTGGTGTGGACACAGGTTAGCCATGTTTGTGGTTAAGGGATCAGTGGTGTGGACACAGGTTAGCCATGTTTGTGGTTAAGGGATCAGTGGTGTGGACACAGGTTAGCCATGTTTGTGGTTAAGGGATCAGTGGTGTGGACACAGGCTAGACATGTTTGTTGTTAAGGGATCAGTGGTGTGGACACAGGTTAGCCATGTTTGTTGTTAAGGGATCAGTGGTGTAGGCACAGGCTAGCCATGCTTGTTGTTAAGGGATCAGTGGTGTGGACACAGGTTAACCATGTTTGTTGTTAAGGGATCAGTGGTGTGGGCACAGGCTAGCCATGTTTGTTGTTAAGGGATCAGTGGTGTGAACACAGGTTAGCCATGTTTGTTGTTAAGGGATCAGTGGTGTGGACACAGGTTAGCCATGTTTGTTGTTAAGGGATCAGTGGTGTGGACACAGGTTAGCCATGTTTGATGTTAAGGGATCAGTGGTGTGGGCACAGGCTAGCCATGTTTGTTGTTAAGGGATCAGTGGTGTGGACACAGGCTAGCCATGTTTGTTGTTAAGGGATCAGTGGTATGGACACAGGCTAGCCATGTTTCATGTTAAGGGATCAGTGGTGTGGACACAGGCTAGCCACGTTTCATGTTAAGGGATCAGTGGTGTGGACACAGGCTAGCCATGTTTGTTGTTAAGGGATCAGTGGTGTGGACACAGGCTAGCCATGTTTGTTGTTAAGGGATCAGTGGTGTGGACACAGGCTTGCCATGTTTCATGTTAAGGGATCAGTGGTGTGGACACAAGCTAACCATGTTTGATGTTAAGGGATCAGTGGTGTGGACACAGGCTAGCCATGTTTGTTGTTAAGGGATCAGTGGTGTGGACACAGGCTAGCCATGTTTGATGTTAAGGGATCAGTGGTGTGGACACAGGCTAGCCATGTTTGTTGTTAAGGGATCAGTGGTATGGACACAGGCTAGCCATGTTTGATGTTAAGGGATCAGTGGTGTGGACACAGGCTAGCCATGTTTGATGTTAAGGGATCAGTGGTGTGGACACAGGCTAGCCATGTTTGTTGTTAAGGGATCAGTGGTGTGGACACAGGCTAGCCATGTTTCATGTTAACGAGGTCGGGACGGGTTAGTACTTGGATGGGTGACCATGGAAGACAACCACCAAACGACTAAGAACTCAGAATGAAACAAGCGCTGGACCGCAGTCCACCCAGCGGGGAACGGGTAGCTGGATCTGTTTACAACCTGGGAATGAAAAACCAGCGAGAGAGGGGAGATAAACCCCACCGTCATTAAGCCTATCTCCCCAACGAACCAAAAGTTTACGGGAACACTTTTTATTATCAACCAACTCTGAAACCCCCAAAGAAGAATGCACAAAACGTTTTGCTTTGGAACAGTCCGGCTCCTCTACGTGAAAGAGGTTCTGTTGTAGCTAATCTTTTTTTCCAGGATGGGGCTACACTCACTGTGAATATGAAAAGGCCGTGTGACGCTGAAATGTGCGATCTTGAGACCCTTTAAAGGTAAACTTTAAAACAGATCGGTTATAAATTTGTCATCAGGGCAGCTGTTACTAAGTTTAAAATATCGACAATATTGATAAGTTTGTGGTGTCATTTTCAGTGTATGCTTCAGAGTTGCTAATAATCTGTTAGTAAAATATCGACCTGGTTCAACACCATTGTTCGTTAGCAAAACGTCAGGACCCCGCAAGGCATGGTAGTGTTCACTGGCAAAACGTCAACACCTGTCACCTCTCATCCTCCAGATTAACATGTACCCCGTGACCAGATCGATTGGAAGTTTCACAAATCATGTTTAGGCGTCACATCTCACTTTTAAAACAAGTGAAACTACGCGAGAACTACCGCTAACAACACTTTTTAATCCATCTCCAGGTACAAGAAAACAGGTCTTATTTATTTATTTATTTATTTATTTATTTATTTATTTGTTTGTTTATTTACGTACTTATTTATTCATTCATTCATTTATTTGTTGTTGTTTGTTTGTGAGTTTTGTTGGTTTATTAGATTTTATTTTTATTTACTTTAATTTGGTTTTAACTGTTCTTCACCATTCGTCAAACTTTGGAGTATACTTAACCTCAAACTGCTTTTAAAGAAATATCTACAGAACTTTGACATTGGTTTCAACTACTTTGGGACTGTATTCTCCCAACAAAAAGCTTCGAACATTACATATTGTTTACCTAAAATGATTGCTTACAACGTTATGGATTAAATGAATGTCGAACAACGCTGAGGGTCAATGACATTTTATTTTTATTGTTGTCATTTTGCTTGAAGTTAATTGGTATTTTATTGTTTGTTCTTTTATAAAATAACATTATTTGTACTCTTAAATATTTGCTAAATTTTTACATTTTATTCGAAGCGCTTTTTATTTTCTTCGTGGCTACCTTTTTCTGAGACCTCAACTAGCATACAGTCATTTTAACGGAATGTCCACCGTACTGTGCTAGGATAGAGTGGTGTTAAGAGGTATATCTATGGCCTTAGTCATCATCATCATCATCATCATCATCATCATCATCATCATCATCATCATCATCATCATCATCATCATCATCATCATCATTATCATCATCATCGTCGTCGTCGTCGTCGTCGTCATATTCTTTTGCTGTGATACAATGACGGTATGCGAGTCGATGTTGCGTGAATGTTTTGTTTCTTTGTTGTTGTTTTTTTAAATTGTAACGGGTTTTATCTGTTCTTTCTTTCTATGTGCTAACCAAGTTCTCTAGTATGTTGTCAAATGTACTTGGAGCCAAAAAAAGTTGAAGTTGATCATCATCTTCTTCATCATCATTATCATCAACATTATCATTATCATCACAACCTCCACCACCACCACCACCACCATCATCACCACCCTCATCACAGTCAACTCCTCCCTCACATCTATTGATTGATTGGTTGGTTCATTGGTTTCTGTATTTACTAACAGTCGCTGACGAGGGCGCTGAGACGTCGACTAGGGATGGGGCTAAGGAGAAACAAGTCCGTAGTGATGCTTCTGTCGTTGGTGCTGTTGTTTCTCTTCTACCTTTTCCGCAAAGAGTCGCCTTCCCCTCTCAACACAGACTCCGTTGGTTCTGGTACATGTTTCACAGAAAAGCAAATCTTTCTTTCTTTCTTTGTTTCCTTGGTTGTTGGCTTGATTGGTTGGTTGGTTGATTAAAATGAGTGTGCGACATTTTAGCACTAGATTGCATATCATAGAACAGCTTTATCACATTATCATAGAAGAGTGTTATCACATTATCATAGAACAGTTTATATCACATTATCATAGAACAGTTTTATCACATTATTGCGGTGAATCTCCAATAAACATTAACAAAATTGGAGACTTTCTCAGAAATCGACGAAATTTTGTCAAAATCACAGCGGAAGCACCAGAATGTTTCGACACTTTTGTAAAAGTAGTATAGGCAGCTTGCCAATGGACCTATGGATCCCGCGATTGTATAATAATGATGCAGTCAATGTTATACTGCTGTAGACCAACATGGCTGTATCTAACTGTCAGTCTTCTTCTTCTTGATAGTGATCAACCATTGTTTCGTATAAAAACTGTAATATTTGATGTATTAATGATGGCTACTAAAACCGTGTTCTTTTTTTTACTTCTCCAGACATCCTTCCTTACAAACTGATGCTGTTGTTAGAGCAGGGACAACATCGCCACCGGCAACACGTTAAAGACAACATCATCAGTAAAAATAACATCAACGACAACTACAGCGGTAAAAATGATTTGACGAAGGAACAATTTACTTACGAGGACGAAGTCGATTTTGATGAAGCATATGCAGATAACGAAGACGATGAAGAGGTAGATCAAGACGAAGAAGATGTGCTGAGAGAAATAGCTAAAATGGAGGAAGAGGAGGTAGAGGAGGATGAGGAGGATGAGGAGCAAGATGGACCTGACCTATCTTTGGCAGAGGATGGAGGAGGAAGGGAGAACAGAATTGATGATCAACCACAACTGCACAAGCTATATAAAGCAGGTGAGTTTGTGGACGTGTCATAAAACTTCATATATTCCTCGTGCGAATGTATTTTGTTATGTATTGCCAGAAAAATAAGTGGGATTACGTTCAAAGTCGCCCAGAACCAACTTCTGCCACGCGTCGATTCGACCATCGGTCGATATACAGAAAATCTCAAGAACCGCTGAGGAGATTTTAAATAAACTGACTGCAAAATTGGTGGTACATGAAAGTGCGCATTAGCGGTGTTATAGTAAATACGTTAGAGAGGTTAGAGGTCAAGGTTCCTGATGCAAATACCTGTTGGTTTTCTCCCCCGTGGCTGCCTTATGCTTTTTCAATATGTACATATATAGACAGGAGCCGTCGGTGTTCAGTGACAAACGTACTCGGTGTGAATTGAAAATTTTTTGACGTGTGTACAGCCCCAGTTGAAGACAGCCACGTTTGTCGTCTGCTGATCGTGGCCTACATGAGGACTGGCAGCTCCATGACTGGACGCATCCTCAACAACAACCCTGACATTATGTATTGGTATGAACCCCTTCACTCACTGGAGCGTTACTACGTCACTGGTGGACACCCCGGATCCGGCTATAGGAACAAGTCAGTGCTATATAGTGGTCTTGTGCTACAAAGTCTTGCTTTTTAACAATTATGTTTAATTTTTGTGAATGCTGGGTTCGATGCTCCATTGTTAGGGGAGGGATGCTTTTTTTTTTGTTTCCTTCTTTTGACCCAGTCAACTTTCTGTAATAAATCTTTATACGGTGATTCATTTTCCTCGTGTAGCCGCTTCGGCATGTTACAGAATTCGTCATTCTGTTAAAAGAGCAGATGACATGCTCAACTAAACACATTTCTCTGCTCATTGTAAGGGTCGTTTGAAAAGGGCGAGTAATGCTGCAAGTTGACGTCTCGACCCGGCGCATTGAATTAGATGTTGATTTCGGTGACCAAGTAGTGTAAGCAACGGCAACACAACTGAAGCATTTAATGTCAAACAATAACATTGGAGGACATGGAAGAAGCTGACTGACGGACTGGAATGAGGAAAACATAATATGACCCTGGTGCACATGCAAGCGCCCCCAACTCCTTGGCATGAGAGTATAAGCCGAAATCTAATCTGTGCATTTACGCATTCCATCGCGCAGACTTTAAAGATCCTGACGCTCATTTCCTAAAGGGGCGAGTGCAAGCTACATAAATATCCCAGTAAGCACTAGGTTCCTTCTCTCCCATCCCCAGATGGCCAGGATTGTACTCAGCTGCCCAGGATTGTACTCAGCTGCCCAGGATTGTACTCAGCTGCCCAGGACTGTACTCAGCTGCACAGGATTGTACTCAGCTGCCCAGGATTGTACTCAGTTGCCCAGGATTGTACTCAGCTGCCCAGGATTGTACTCAGCTGCCCAGGATTGTACTCAGCTGCCCAAAACTGTACTCAGCTGTCCAGGATTGTACTCAGCTGTCCAGGATTGTACTCAGTTGCCCAGGATTGTACTCAGCTGTCCAGGATTGTACTCAGCTGCCCAGGATTGTACTCAGCTGCCCAGGACTGTACTCAGCTGTCCAGGATTGTACTCAGCTGTCCAGGATTGTACTCAGTTGCCCAGGATTGTACTCAGCTGTCCAGGATTGTATTCAGCTGCCCAGGATTGTACTCAGTTGCCCAGGATTGTACTCAGCTGCCCAGGATTGTACTCCGCTGCCCAGGATTGTACTCAGCTGCCCAGGATTGTACTCAGCTGCCCAGGATTGTACTCAGCTGCCCAAGATTGTACTCAGCTGCCCAGGATTGTACTCAGCTGCCCAGGATTGTGCTCAGCTGCCCAGAATTGTACTCAGTTGCCCAGGATTGTACTCAGCTGCCCAGGATTGTACTCAGCTGCCCAGGATTGTACTCAGTTGCCCAGGATTGTACTCAGCTGCCCAGGATTGTACTCAGTTGCCCAGGATTGTACTCAGCTGCCCAGGACTGTACTCAGCTGCTCAGGATTGTACTCAGCTGCCCAGGACTGTACTCAGCTGCCCAGGATTATACTCAGCTGCCCAGGACTGTACTCAGCTGCTCAGGATTGTACTCAGCTGCCCAGGACTGTACTCAGCTGCCCAGGACTGTACTCAGCTGCCCAGGACTGTACTCAGCTGCCTAGGATTGTGCTCAGCTGCCCAGGATTGTACTCAGCTGTCCAGGATTGTACTCAGCTGCCCAGGATTGTGCTCAGCTGCCCAGGATTGTGCTCAGCTGCCCAGGATTGTTCTCAGCTGCCCAGGATTGTACTCAGCTGCCCAGGATTGTACTCAGCTGCCCAGGATTGTACTCAGCTGCCCAGGATTGTACTCAGCAGCCCAGGATTGTACTCAGCTGCCCAGGATTGTACTCAGCTGCCCAGGATTGTACTCAGCTGTCTGGGGCTTCACACCATGCGCTGAAGGCAGCAAGTGTGCGGCTTGAGTTACATCCTGTATCGGCCAGCGCCTTGAGCAACTCTTCAGCTGGAAAAGCGCTATATAAAAACTTCGAACGATATAATTTAACAAAAAGAAAATAAAAGTTCGACCAGTGCCATCAACAGTTGGTATAGCTTTTAAGTACGCTGTATTAAAAGTTGTATGTGGTGATCTGTTGTCTTGTGCTGGCACTGGAAGTCAATGCATTTGATCATGCTGCCTAATAACTTGCAATGTCTGTACGTATGTGTGATGCGGGTGTTGTTGTTTGTTGGTGTGTGCTGCTTGTGGAACCCGTGTTAGTCATTCAAATTTAACCAAAAGAAAATAAATCAATCAATAATATAAATAAAAATGGCTGGCCACGCGGTTGATCTCTCTGTGTGTAGAACGCTGAACGAACATTTTAAGGAGAGTGAGATGGCTGGTGGCAACATTTCAGCAATCCTGTCGTGCGACATAAAACACGTCTACAGCGGCGTCCTGAAGGACTGGTTCATGACCTACTGTCCTTTTAGCACCAAGCCATTCTACCAGTGCTTCGCGGTAAGGCCTTTAATACAATCGGTAACTATTATTGTCTGGAGTTCCAGAACTGTTCTGTGGTAAAACATTCGCGGTGCCAAACGCTGGCATGGCCTAACCTTGGTAACAATCTTGAGGGTGCCGGAAGATTTTTCTCAAAGGAGTCGACTTTCTGTAATGACTCTTTATGCATAGTAGAGTATATGTTCCCAGATTCTGGAGTGGTCATATTGAGTAGGTATTATCTTGACTCAGATTCTGTAATTTACCTTGGAATATTTCGTCAGCATCACACTGCCTTCTGAAGTTGAAAAATGTTGATTAAAAGAAGAAGAAAATTTAGACGAAGACTGAGTTGAATGGAAATTGGAATCTTTGTGAGTTGATTTCAACAGTATTTGATCATAAATGTGAGGCAGTTCTTGATCACGACAAGCTGGGTTTACGAATTTTGATTTCAATTGCTTTTCTTACTTTTCTTTTCTCTGTGTGTAGTTCAGCACATCCAAGCTACAGGTCAGGGCCGGATCTGGGGGGGGGGGGGGTCCTGGGTTCCGGACCCCCCCCCCCCCCTGGCCATTCGATGTACCTCACTCAGTCAGAAAAAAAAAATATATATGGAGTTTTTTTAAAGCTCTTAATTTAGTTGACACTGGTGGTAAGTAAAACGTTCCTCATTCTACTCAAGTTCCTCGAGCGGACACGTTTTTGTCACCCCTAACCCCTTAAAAAATTTTTGGAACCCCCCCCTCCAAGAGTAAGTGATCCGGCCCTGCAGGTCACCATACTGACCCTGCTAAACACAGACCTATACTCACTGAACCATACGCAGATAAACTTAAAGTCAGAGAATTGAAATCAAAATTCGTAAACTCCGCTTGAATCGTGATCAAGGCGGGTGAAAGTCCCACAAACCCGCGCATATCCTTAGGTTGTTCAACATCGCTCAGTTATCTGGGGAAATAGACGGTGCGTATCAGACAGCAAGTTGGCGTCTTGGGCAACTAAAATTATATTATGTTTTCCGCTAACTCTTTGAGCATCTGTTTGAGCTGATAAAAAGCTATGCAATAAGAATTCATTCCATGCTATATGCTGCATGTAGTAGTGAACTGCCTCCTTTGCAGTCATTATCCATTTGGTCTGAAGCTTGAAGTAGGCACAGATTTAAACACAACAAAACAACAACACACACTTAAGACGCAGCAACATAGTGTGAAGGTAACATCATTTGAAACTTTTATAAAGTGCGCTATCTCAAATAAATTGTGTCAGAAACTACAGAATTATGACGTGCCTTTGTTTACCGAGTTACACATATTGTTTAAACGGTTGTAGCTGTGTATTGTCTTTGTATGGTTACAGAATGCGAAGACGGACGATGAGATGCAGCAGTGTTCAGCGAACATGACACGGCCCTGTCTCACCAAGTACAAGGCCACCGCCGTCAAGTCCATACGACTCCACATGGCCCGTGCTTTCGATGTCATGACTCGTGACCCCAAGGTCAAGGTCGTGCATCTGGTGCGTGACCCACGGGGCGTGCTACTCTCTCGTAAGAACATAGGTTTCGCTGATTTTGACCAGCTGGAGAACGAGGCGGCTCTGCTGTGTGACAAATACATGGAGGACCTGAAGGCAGCTCCCAAAAAAGGAGATCCGTTGCGAGACCGGTACATGCTGGTCAGGTACGAAGATATCGCCACTCAGCCACTGGAGTTCGCCAAGCGTGTGTACACGTTCATGGGCGTGCCGCTACCGGAGGTGGTGTTGGAACACCTGAAAAAGGAAATGGCGCAGGTCAAGAAGATCCGACGTTGCCCAGACTGTCCCCTCACCCCGCTCAATTCCACAGAGGTAGCTCAGAACTGGCGCACAACCATGCAGTTTCAAGACGTGCAGAACATCTCCCACGTCTGTAGCCAGGCCCTCCAAGCTCTGGGCTATCGGATCAAATTCAGCAGTGAGAAAGAACTCAGAGACCTCAGCGTGTCGTGGGTCAAAGATTCGTTTCGCTGATGGAATACAGTAACGACAATAAAATCATCATCATCATCATCATCATCATCATCATCATCATCATCATCATCATCATCATCATCAGATTTGTTTTCGCCGCCATCATCAGCAGCATCATTGCCACTATCATCATTTCCGAAGGCTACAGTTCTCAACAGTAGCATCAACATCATCATGACTGTCTTCGCCGTTAACGGTGACATCATCGTCATCACCACCGCCATCAGCACTCTCGGCATCACCATCACCATTATCAACAGCACGGCCACCAGCAAGGGCAATACCACGACCATCATCCCATTGCAAAGAAGTTATTTATAGCCTTCCTAATTGCTTTGGCTTCAAACAAACTACGATGTCTTCCACCTAGCTACAATTGACATTATTCTCACATAATTATAATCGTGGATGTTTTTTTTTAAATCTAACGTCTTGTGTATTTTTATTGCTGCAAGTGGCATCTGTAAAATTAAGTCAAATAGGAGAAGCTAAATAAGGTATAGCAATAAGTCATTTGTGAATCCGATACATTTACAAGTTTCTTTTATATTGCGCTGAATATATTGATAAGAGCATTCAGCAAGTATGCGTTTACTATTTAGTGGGAATAGCACATAGGTCTCAATAGGAAATGAATAAACATGCAGAGAAAGGTTAACGGGTGACAAGGTAATCTGTAGTGTTTGGTGCAAAGTCTGAATCATAGTGTATCTATTGAGACTGATATTGTTAATAATGTTAGGATAAGGGTGAGCGTGTATGAATGCGTTTCATTGTATGTCGGAGGATCTGTTTTATTATCTGCGGCAAATAAATAGCTGAAAAGTAACAAGTTGTTGCAAACTAAAACGCTGTGATCGAGAGTTTAACAGATAAACCAATAGGCTGAAAAACGCCCAAACACACGGACACTGTCATATACACACACACATTCACATACATTCTCTCTCTCTCTCTCTCTCTCTCTCTCTCTCTCTCTCTCTCTCTCTCTCTCACTTTCTCTTTCAGATTTGGGATTTTCCGTCAGAGATTAAACAAGGAAGAAGGCTTCATAGTAAATATTCAATTTGAGTTGCTATTTGAAAAATGGTAAGCCTAAGTCTTATCGCAGACACGAAGATGCTTTGACTGCTCTTATGATTCTATAACCGTCATAAACGTGTCATGTGTAGATTTTTGGCCCCAAAATAAAAGTTAGGCTTTGACACAAACAATCAATCTGTTATCTCTAGATTGTTATGAAGGCAACGGATAGGGCACAGGTCACTTGTACCAGGATTTTGTTGACAATAAAAGAAAAGTCAGTTGGGTTCATTACTCATTTTAAGACAGGTCGAATCCGAAAGAGATTTTGTTCAACTGCTGTATTGTAACTAAATCAGTTATTAACTACATTGAGATATAGCAGTGAGAAGACCAATACTGTAGAGAAGAGCAGTTGAGATAGGAAAACCAATACACTAGAGAAGAGCAGTTGAGATAGTAAAACCAAAAGGAAGAAGAAGAACCAGACTAAATCCAAGATGAAGATTCTGTTTGCAGTATTTTTGATTGCTTTTCTACCATCGTACGTCGGTAAGTGTTTGCTCAAAAACTCCTAACAAATATCCAATAACTCCGACTCAAATTGACTGAGGTAAATGTACGATATCTCCACGATGTCTTTCTTTCTTCTTCGTACAATATTTCAATGATTTCTTTGTTTATTTCTTTGCTCCTGCCTTTGTTCTCTTTTGTTTCCTCCTCCTCTTCCTTCTTCTTCTTCTTCTGCACTATTTTTGTTACTGTTGATGGGGTTGGTGATGATGGTGTCCACATGTGTGTGCGTGTGCGTATGTGTGTGTCGCTTGAGTGTGTGATTGCGAAATGAATTCAGAACAATCCATTCGCTGAAATGTCCGCTAGGTAATCAATACGTTAATTAGGAAATAGCGTTGTACAAGTACCCTTGACATTAACCCCCATATTTGTCTCTACAATCTGTTTACCAGAGTGCCAAGTGTACGGACAAAGTATTCACAATTCAAAGTTCGAATGCCATGGGAAACCTGACGGACTAGCAGAAATAGGATGTGACGGCAAGCTAGAATGTGTCAATGGAGAGGAAAGGAAAACTTACTGCAACGACAACCAGTATTTCGACAGAAACGCCATGGCTTGCGTAAAGTAAGTTGCTGTCTTTGTTTCTGTCATACATTACACCATATGAAAGATCCCTATATTGACCAACTATTGGAATATTTTGAGAGAGAGAGAGAGAGAGAGAGAGAGAGAGAGAGAGAGGGAGAGAGAGAGAGAGAGAGAGAGAGAGAGAGAGAGAGAGAGAGAGAGAGAGAGAGAGAGAGAGAGAGAGAGAGAGAGAGAATTTATTAATAAACACAACACAACGTCACATTTTATGTTGTCCATATTTTCTACTTTATTTACCTCCTCTCTGCCAAACTCAAATCACCGCCAGGGTTCAACTGACTACACAGCCTCTTTCTATTGGTGTGGTTTTACGGGCTTCCGTTGCGTCATCCAAATCCTGACTATTACAATGCAAGTGCCCTACAAAGGCGCATGATTTAACAATTATTTGTTTATTTACTTTCAATTAAAAGCAAAGAAAAATCGGACTAAACATGACGAAATAAAACATTTCCGTGAAGTTTGGGTCGTGTCTTCTAGCATGTTGAGAGAGTAGAGAGTACTCTGTAGCATGGTGATGAGCGCCATTCAATTTGGCATTATTATTTTAAGCGAATTTCGTGGCCACGCTATACTGGGGCATGAGGCTATTTGTCAAGTCATACAAGCGGAAATTATTTCCTCCAGTAACTCACTGACCAACTGATATATAGTAGCGTACATATTTTCTTTTACACCAGATAGCATGATCATTCAAATAAAATGTATGAGCCGAACTAAATGTCACCCAACCTTTAATAAGGGTTTGAAAACACATGTATAGTGTATGAACACAGCATGTAGGCCTACATGTATAGTGTAAAGTTGAAGACTTTCTACCGCAGCACACCAGCATTGAAAACCACAACTTTGACAGTGCCACTGTCTTACTGCTGGGCATTGCGGTTTTAAAATTAGGTCTCAACTGTATTGGTTAGCCATTCTGATCGGATAGCTGTTTCTGCTCTGGAAGCGCCTTCAGTGGTCGCGAGGCTGGAGAGACACAGAACACTTGGCGCATGATCATAAAAGAGTTAATAAAACCACGTCATTGAGGTGAGAGCTCTCACATAAGCGGGTATGCAGTTTAAAAAAAAAGACATTCCGTCCCTTGTATGACGTCATCGTGCGAGTTCTCTACTATGACGTCTTTAAGCGATTCAGGTCCCTACCCCTCTTTCCCTGGGATGGTTATCCCCGTCTGCCATATCGCCAATGGTGGGTGTAGACGTTAAACCTCAATATTCATTCAGCGTCAAGCGCTACAGCAGGCCGAGAACGAAGTCGCATAGGAACAGCCAGATAGCGTAATTGCGGGCAGTCACGCAGTTATTACTCCGTTGCGCAGTATTATGAACATAGGAAGGAGTAGTAGACTTCCACACTAACATATTATGGACATAAGGAAGGAATAATAGACTTTCACCTCTGTAACTGTATGCAACTTATATAAATTTCCTAATCGTTCCTACTACACCTTCATAACACTGCCAGGTGTTCCGCACCTGTATATTATGGACTGTGGGGGCGGGAAGACACCCAGCGCCTACAACATACGACCTTTTGGATGGTCGGATACGAAGCTCAGATTACATTTTCGCAAATATTAGACACAAAAGATTGTGTGAATATATAAGCAAATAGTCATCTGGTAACGTGAATTAGACTTGTTAAAAATAAGTCATTTGGATCTGGACCTCCAAATAAAATGCATCTGCATGTGCCTTTGTGTATGCCTATCTTATCTGTTTTAAATGCCCTGATATGAACAAACAATGACATGTTGTAAACAGCACCATCAACAACCAGACAGGGTGTACGTCGTACAACATCTGTGCCGGCATGGAGGACGGCAGCTACCCAGATCCTGAAAACAACTGTCAGTCGTACTACACCTGTCACGGTCACCAGTTCTACGGGCACCAGTACTGCCCTGGAGGTCAGCTACCTTCCTATCTTTCTTCTTTTCTTCTGTTCCTGCCCTGGCTACAATTGTTGGCATACATATGTGACTGTTCTCTATCCCTCCTAAAGGTGGCTACATTCCGTCTTGGAGGATAGCTATCTTAATAAAGGAGGTCTGATATTTAGCGCTAATATCCACGCTACCACTGCATGCCCAGTGGATACACATCTTTCTTCACAATGTGAATACGATATTAGCTTTAAAAAACGATGACGACGAAGACGATAATGATGATGAGGAGGAGGAGGATGAAGAAAAAAAGAGAAGAGGATGACGACGACGGTTAAGTTGAAGATGTTATTGTGGTGGTTGATGATGATGTAGACGACGATGTTTGCTGGTCCTGCTAATAATCATATTTCATAGACGGTAAACGACGACGGCGATAATGAGAAGGAGGAGAAGGAGAACGAGATGGAGGATGATGACGACGACGACGACGACGTCGATGATGATGATGGCGCCGAAGATGATGATGGTGATGATGATGATGATGATGATGATGATGGTGATTATGACGATGATGAAGATGATGATGTTGTTGATAATGATGCCACCGTTGTCGATGATCGATGATCGATGATCCTGACGACGACGATGCTGCGAAGTGTAGTGAAAGATGACGACGACGGCGACGACGACGACGATGATGATGATGACGACGACGACCCTGGCGACGATGATGCTGCGAAGATTATATTGATGCTGATGACACTAGCCTTTTTTCATTCGTTATGTGTGCAGGCTTAGTGTTCAACTCGGACTTGAAGCTGTGTGACTGGCCTAATCACGTGCTGTTTCCCTGTGGCACTCTCATGCCCACCACTACTGCTCCTTTTGTTGGCTGATTGTGACGGACGAGGAAGGCGAGCTGATTGTGCTGTGCTGTTGTAGATCTGCCTAGTCCGCTGTGCTGCTATTTTAAGTATCGTCCTTAATGCTATTGATAAACACATAAAAAATAAATGAATGTATCCATTAATATCCAAAGCGTACTTTAGGGAAGTATATTTTCGGTTTAAAATTTCGTTTTTCCCTGTGGCGCAACACCCTCTCTGAACGTTCAAAGGATATGCGACGTCGAATGTGTAAAACTTCGTAACTGTAACAGCTACAACAGTTTATGACAGCTCCCGTTGGACTTTTATACTCCCACATTCTTGTGTTGGCTTGTGTTCTTTGGTATTATTGAGTAAACATGCTTTGTGTTCAGTAAACGACTTTACCCCTCAGTTAAAAAACATCAGTCTGTCTGTCTGTCTGCCTCTGTCTGTCTGTCTGTCTGTCTGTCTGTCTCTCTCTCTCTCTCTCTCTCTCTCTCTCTCTCTCTCTCTCTCTCTCTCTCCTAAATTCGATTTCATGCAATGTAATAAAATGGTTGCATAAGCTGCACACGCGTACATGGTGTATAACAAATTATTATAACCTGCACACTTTGGCAGTCTTCCCACACTGATATGGATAATGAAAACACAAACCCGATTTCATGCATGTTATTTATTTTATTGCATAAGCGGTATAATCCGTTCACATAATTCTATCCTATCCTATCCTTTTATGTCCCGTAACTCGGAGGTCGTAGGGGCACCACAGATGATCGTTTAACCAGCGTACTCCATCTTTCCCTGTCCTCAGCAACCCTGATGGTTTCGCTCAGTGTCAAACCAGTCCATTCTCGAATGCTGTCCTCCCACCTCTTTTTCGGTCTCCCTCTTCTTCTACCTCCTTGCACTGTGCCTTGCAGGATGGTCTTTGCAAGACCTGATGATCTGGTGACGTGGCCATACCATCGGAGTTTCCGTTTTTTCACCACTGTGAGCAGGTCATCGTGTTGTCCAATGGCTTGTGTGATGGTCGGTCGGACCTCGTTGTTGGTGATGTGCTGGGTATAGGAATTGCCCAGAAGTCTTCTGTAGCACCTCATCTCCATGCTTTGTATTCTTCGTTGTAGATATTATAGGGTGTAGTTGGCGATTTCCAATAGTAATACCCTGCTTACACTGCCACTGAAATCAGACACAATTGAGGAGAGCTAAACTTATTGAATGAAAAAAAATGTTGACTAACTGGCTGACTGTAAAGTGTTTACTGAACGAATGCGTTATCACATAACAATCAATATGCAATGCGTTTGTTTCATTGTCACTCTTCATATTAGTTTACTGGGCTATCTCAATGGTTTAGAGAACCATATTCAAGATGGTCTATACAGGGTTATATCGAGGATTTAATGAAGAGGATGACTGCTAGAGAGTGTAAACAAGGGAGACAATCTACCATTTTGTCTCCCTTACTATTGTTTATGTCAAAAAAGCAAAGGGATAGTTTGCAAGTTGATATAGCTGGTGTTCGTTATATTTTCTTTGTAATGAGTTGATATAGCTGGTGTTCGTTACATTTTCTTTGTCATGAGTTGATATAGCTGGTGTTCGTTACATTTTCTTTGTCATGAGTTGATATAGCTGGTGTTCGTTATATTTTCTTTGTCATGAGTTGATATAGCTGGTGTTTGTTATATTTTCTTTGTCATGAGTTGATATAGCTGGTGTTCGTTATATTTTCTTTGTCATGCGTTGATATAGCTGGTGTTCGTTATATTTTCTTTGTCATGAGTTGATATAGCTGGTGTTCGTTATATTTTCTTTGTCATCAGTTGATATAGCTGGTGTTCGTTATATTTTCTTTGTCATCAGTTGATATAGCTGGTGTTCGTTATATTTTCTTTGTCATCAGTTGATATAGCTGGTGTTCGTTATATTTTCGTTGTCATGAGTTGATATAGCTGGTATTCGTTATATTTTCTTTGTCATGAGTTGATATAGCTGGTGTTCGTTATATTTTCTTTGTCATGAGTTGATATAGCTGGTGTTCGTTATATTTTCTTTGTCATGAGTTGATATAGCTGGTGTTCGTTATATTTTATTTGTCATGAGTTGATATAGCTGGTGTGTTCATTATATTTTCTTTGTCATGAGTTGATATAGCTGGTGTTCGTTATATTTTTTTGTCATGAGTTGATATAGCTGGTGTTCGTTATATTTTCTTTGTCATGAGTTGATATAGCTGGTGTTCGTTATATTTTCTTTGTCATTAGTTGATATAGCTGGTGTTCGTTATATTTTCTTTGTCATGCGTTGCCCGCACACAACTACGACAGATTTTCTAACAAAAAATGCAAATGTTCAATCGGAATTTATTCATTGTATGATGAAGAACAATCAATTACCCCAATTTCTAAATATAAGTTACGTGTCACTGAAAAAAGAAATGAAAACAAAGTAATATTCACTTATCCTTCTTCTACAATAATTCCATAACCTTAATCTCAGAACTAGTTCTTAAAATCCGGATATTGGAAGTGATACAGGATTGAAGCAGACTCCAGACAGTCCTTTAACCTGTGGAGCTATTAGTCTGAACGTAGGGACAGTTCTATTTCCATGTCCAAATTTCCAAATATGCTGTAGTATTGTCCTGACTTAAGATTACGGGATAATTTCTCTAAAAAAACAACTGGTTTCGTGTTCGGTTAGAAGCGCACATCCCCACACTTCTTCAGTCATTACAGTAACTCTATGTAAACTTCGGTGCTTAGGTTAGTTAGGTTTATATCCTTTTGAGATAATTAGGATTTAGCGTTTTGTATGTAGCTTGGAACTCTTATTATGCTATTTGTTATTTTTTCAACGGTAGACTCATTTGCTTCATACAGATTATTGCTGACAGTTGACATTTGTCGCTTAACAGTAAAGATCCGCCAGGCTCTTTTTCACAATATCTCCTGTTTGGCCTATAAAGAGATTTCTTAAAACACAAGTTCCTTGACCAGATCAGGCAGCAAAGTCACGCACAATCCAGAACTGTGTGTACAGAACTATCAGAGTTACAAAACCATCCTCTAGCAGCCAACCAATCATCCTGAAGACTTCACTCAAAATACAATCCGTGCACGTGGGCGACGGCGACGAGAGAAGAGTTCTTGTAAGTGTAGGCCGCGAACGAGTCCGTCTCTGCGTTCAACAGTCCACGGCTGACAACCTGCGACCCCTGACCTTTGTTCTCCATGATGAGGACGTTGCATACCAGCTTGTATCGCTGGAAGTTGCAGGTCTTGGTGCGAGACTTGATGACGGTCACCAAATCGGTGGTCACACGTCGGCACTGATCGGAGTTGTAGCGCACGTGCTTCAGCCTCGACTCCAGCACCTCCTTCAAGATGGCCTCCACCTGCAACACACACACACTAACAGGCATCAACATCCTGAGAAAAATACGCCTATGAATTGCTCATGGGTAGTGGAGTTAGTACTCAGAATTCATATTTTTTACCTGACCACTATTTTACACACTTTTAGACCAATTTTGTGTCTAGTCTTATCTGTTGCAAGTCAAGTCAAGTCAAGAAATCTTTATTCCACAAAAACATGGGAAAATAATGCATGGCAAGCATAGTGGAATACGACGTGAGACTGGCTTAATATTAATTCAGCTCATGATTAATAATAGTCAAGTTATTTTCCGACCAAAATTGCCAATCTCAAAAACATTGTTTTTACATTGCATGACCAACAATGTATGCATTATTGGTTTAGCGTATATTACTGCTGTAATCAACATACAGGATTCCACATGTACCTTAGACGGGGAGAAACGACCGGTATCGTCCGGGTCCGTGCGATACGTGTTTTCGTACTTGACCGGTACAACTGAAGGGGTCGATGTGTCGCGCTTCCGTTTGGCAAATCGCTGCCACGCACGTGTTGCGGCGACCAATCGGAAGATAGACATGCTTGTGGCCTTTGCAGGGATGACACCGCTTTTGACGCTCCCTGCAGGACCTCCAGATTCACTGAGGAGGACACTTGTAGTGCGTCGTCTCACCGGTTCGCTGGGAGCCTGCAACCAACATAAATCAAACAATCAAAACTAAGTTTATGTATATTCTACAATATATAAAATATATTTCCCCGTGTTCAATAACGTTATCGATGTTACCGAAACTGCATAACTGTACTGAGGGTTGGTTTACGGCGTGAGGAAGGAACAACGCCCGACAGCTCCATGCATTGCAGCTGATAGTATTTCAGATGCCACGTGACCTCGGTGTATCCCTACTGGTTGACGTACTAATTCGTCAGGCTGTAAACGAAAAATTAATGCTTTTAAAAAGCACCGATAACAGCGTCATTATAAAACAATTCTCTTCATAATCGTCACTGTCTCCATGTTTGATTGTGTTATTATGACATGTCATGCAAGTATCAAATAAATCATTTGAAACAAGAAGTGAAAATCACCCAGCCTGCGCTTACATTCACTAAATAATTATTTTGCACACGGAATGCCCGAGGTGATTGTTATCGCTGTGAAAGAAATTTAACATTTTGTGGTTTTCAGTTACGTGATACACAGGCAGAACACATACGTAGCTAAAACTACTGAGTAATAAGCACTAGTCTAATAGGCACAATGTACGGCGAACACCCCAGGAGGCTCATAGCCTACACTTTGAACGACACGCAGTAACCATTTCTGCAGCAGCCACTGAGTGCACTTGAATGATGTTTGTATTCTATTTTGTTTTTGTAAACGGGGGTTGGATAAATTAGAGTATAGCCTCCGCGTCCCCTGCGTGGGATGCCTTTATTGTAAAGTGACCGGCTGGTGGAGTGCCTTCAGTGTTGCCACTAGGGTTGTTTTGGCAGATCTTTTATGCGGATCAGGGGCGAGTCCTCTTTTAGCGAAGTTGTGTTGTTGATTTTGTGGTCCTGATTCGGCTATACTGGTCCTGATTTGGCTCGGAAGAGTCCGCTGGACCTAAAGCAATAATCATGTAAGCCTAATGTTCGCGATGTGGCCCGGGCCGGTCACGGCCGGGCTTTTCTGTGCGTCCGCTCTTTTGACACCCGGCAGTTTGAAATACATGGATGGGTGTGTTTAGCATATGATGCCTGCAGACCTTTTTACTCCAATCACTACCTGGTGTACCTGAGTCTACAGGAGTGTGGTTTGCAGTATGTGGATCCTACATTGGCATGTCAGGACTTAAAGCACCTGGATCTGAGCTATAACCAACTTCGCAACATCAGTACTAACTCCTGGCTGTTGAAAATTTGAAATTCGTTTCGCTAGCACAAAACCCCTTGTCTACACTACACAGCGAGTCGTCGCCCATAAAGCAGATAAATGTGAGATACTTTGACCTGGCGTTCACAGATCTACATTCTTTTAATGGCACACCACTTTTAAATGTCGTGCCATTACAACGACAAAATCTGTCGCAAGCAAGAGTTTACACACTCCAGAACGCCAGCTTTCAGGATCTTCCATTCCTGACTGAGCTGGATCTAACTGGTTGCTTAGTGAAACATTTCCAAAGGATCTATTCAAAGATCAAACGAGACTGCAAAAAATAACGGGTTGCAGCTTTGCTGCAGAACTATTCTTCCTGTAAACTTTGATAATAACTATTGTTTCGCTCCTCAAGACCGTCTTGGGAGGATTTGTTGAGCTCTGACACCTACAGAGGCTTCCTGAATGTGCGTCTTGTCCATCCTTGGCAACATGTTCTGTTTGGCATTCAGATTTCTAGTACACAAGAAATGTTCTTTCAACATGTTTCTCAGCAGTCTGTCCATGACCGATTTCGTATTGGGAGTTTGTTTTTAAATGAATACATATTGATTTCTTGCTTCTTCCCTTTTTCAGCGCTAGTTGCTGTATTTAGAACATAAAATAATAATAAGACCCTAAAGAACATATAATAATAATAATAATAATAATAATAATAATAATAATAATAATAATAATAATAATAATAATAATAATACATAATACTTGATGTTATATGCGTTTATTCCTAAATCACACTCAAAGCGCGGCAATCTGTAACCAACATACAGGCTCACATGTTACAAACACTCCTACATACACAACAAACACACATTGATCACTCAAACATGTGGTGTAAAGGAACGTCGCTATTAGAAGACGGATAGAAAATCACTTTTTATTTTTGAGATTTTAGAAAGACTGCGTCTAATACTATTACTGAATAATAATAATAATAATAATAATAATAATAATAATGATGATGATGATGATGATGATGATGATGATGATGATGATGATGATGATGATGATGATGATGATGATAATAATACTAATAATAATAATAATAAAAATAATAATAATAATAATAATAATAATAATAATAATAATAATAATAATAATAATAATAATAATAATAAAATCTAACTCGCATACACTCTCGCGCTCTTGTGTTAGGCCTACATATACGTCGTACACCAATTCTTCTTCCTCCTCCTTCTCATCAAAACCATCATCATCATCATCATCATCATCATCATCATCATCATCATCATCATCATCATCATCATCATCGTCGTCGTCGTCGTCGTCATCGTCATCATCACCACACAACAAGGATACCGAATATTTTATTGTCAAATGAACACAGAAGGAATGCATTTGGTAAACGCTGCAACACTACAAAAATCACACATAAACCATTATGAACAAGTTGACAGCACAAGCACAATAAAAAGGTAAGAAAATTAACGCGATAAAAAGGTGAACTATAGCAAAGAGCAAATAGTTGCCTGTCAGCACACACATACACGCACTCACTCACACACATGCACACACACACGCGCAATACTAAAATTCTAATCATCCAGTTTGCACACTCCCTCCATTCGAGTTCGTGTTACATCTACACACATGGCCATACATACGCACAGACTCGTGCGTGCACACACACACACACACCCACACACACACACACACACACACACACACACACACACACACACACTCACATGTTTAACAACATCACCCCTACCGTTGTCGGTAGCATCACTCGTGGCTTCAGAGGCGGCGGTTTGAAAATTGATGAAGTCGGCTTGCGGTGCGGTGCGGTGCAGACGCGGCATTTTGTAAACTACTGATTACTCACAACGCCAACGGCACTATAGTTTAGACTCAGAGAGTAATGAAGAAAGTCACCACTGGGTATAACGGACTACTAGCGCCAAAACCCAGAGTTACCAGTATATCGAGATACTTGAAATTAACACGTGCTCTGTGCAATTTATAGAGACACCGTTAATCCACAGTGTAAAATCATTAATATCAGTATTTGACACGTTTTCCTAGCGCCCAAACCTGATAATTAAAATTTTCGCGTCATAATAACCATTATTGTGAGAAAGTTACAATTATTGTGAAATAATTCCAACTATCGCTAAAAATTAAAAATATCTTTGCGTGATCATGTTTAACTTTCAGTTTTGGCTCTAGCAATCCGTCTGGAAATGCGTCAAAACCGAAACTTGTAATTTTCACCTGATAATTACAATTTTACGTGTTAATAGTTAATATGTCGTATTCCACGAAACAGTCGTAAAAGATAAATACAAAGAGCTAGATGTGCAATATATAGTGACCAATCAGCGTAGACTTCGTCTCTTTCAACACGCTACAAACTTGTGCAAAGGAATGCACTGTTCATGAGAACGTAAGCACACGTGTTGCTCTGTCATGATTTATAACTGTTATATACTTATTGTCATGATTTATAACTGTTATATACTTATTGTCATGATTTATAACTGTTATATACTTATTGTCATGATTTATAACTGTTATATACTTATTGTCATGATTTATAAATGTTGTATACTTATTGTCATGATTTATAACTGTTATATACTTATTGTCATGATTTATAACTGTTATATACTTATGGTCATGATTTATAACCGTTATATACTTATTGTCATGATTTACAACTGTTAGTTATAATTATACTTATGGTCATGATTTATAAATGTTATATACTTATTGTCATGATTTACAACTGTTAGTTATATACTTATTGTCATTATTTATAAATGTTATATACTTATTGTCGTGATGTATAACTGTTATATACTTATTGTCATGATTTATAACTGTTATATACTTATTGCCATGATTTATTACTGTTATATACTTATTGTCATGATTTATAACTGTTATATACTTATTGTCATGATTTATTACTGTTATATACTTATTGTCATGATTTATAACTGTTATATACTTATTGTCATGATTTATTACTGTTATATACTTATTGTCATGATTTATAACTGTTATATACTTATTGTCATGATTTATAACTGTTATATACTTATTGTCATGATTTATTACTGTTATATACTTATTGTCATGATTTATAACTGTTATATACTTATTGTCATGATTTATAACTGTTATATACTTATTGTCATGATTTATAACTGTTATATACTTATTGTCATGATTTATAACTGTTATATACTTATTGTCATGATTTATTACTGTTATATACTTATTGTCATATGTTCCGCATTTCCAGCCCAAAACATGCTCAAGGCGCTAACCGAAACAAGGATCTAACGCCAGTTGCCCAAAGCGCCAACATGCTGCGTTAACGCGCATCGTTTAACATCAAAACAACTGAGCAATCGTCGACGACCGAAGAGAGTGGCACCTAGTTCTATATTGGGTGTGTTCAAGTCATTGGCACTTACCCGTCTAGGACATGAGCGCTAGGATCTTTAAAGTTCGTGCGAAGGAATGCATGCGTGCACAAACTAGATCTCGGTTTATATTCCTGTCCGAGGGATTCAAACCCCTGTACCTACAAAACCAACAAGGAATGTCATTTAAACCACATTTGATCCATACTGGCCATTGGTTTCGTATAACAGTAGCAAGACACTCCGGTTTGACCACAGGCGCTTGTATCTGGACACGCGAGCGCCTATGCCTGCACTGACGCGTCTCCCTTATTATAGATAACCAAAGGGAGACGCGTCAGTGCAGGCATAGGCGCTCGCGTGTCCAGATACAAGCGCCTGTGGGTTTGACGAAACTCTGAAAACACTCAATTGAACGACTGATACAATCAGCAAGTGCGCTGATCCATTACACGTTGTGAAAATTTGAACTAGTAGCTGTCGTTTGTTAGTGGACACAATTTTACTGAAATGAAAAAAATAGCGATATCGCGTTGTGCCTTCACTGAGATGAAAACATTAGCAACAGCGTGTTCGGTCTTGCTGGAGCCAGAAAACCCCCAAATTGCCAGAATAATTGATAATTAATATTGTCTGTGGGGTCAAACAGTCCATGAAGCATGGCATATAAAATGGTTTGTAAAACAGTGAGTGTCAATTAAATAGTTTCAAAATAAAAGGAAACGAGAATGCTGTAATGATAGCATCTATTATATATAATCTTTATTAGATGCAACGGGAAGGGTGGAAAACGATATTTAGTTATCTCCTTTATTCCAATATTCCACTGGTATTGTTACCTCCTACTACTATTATTATTATTATTATTATTATTATTATTATTATTATTATTATTATTATTATTATTTAATTAATTAGTTAATTAATTAATTAAGTTATTTCTGAAACGCGTTTCATAGAATGCGCATTGTGCCTGTATATTCAAAGGTTCTGGCATAATTTCACTTATCTCAATGGACTCACGGTGTAATTATTGAAGGTATGGGAGAATACCAGGCTGTAATGGCTAGGGGTGATTACAACTCAGGCTTGCATTTCTCCGATTCTCGCTTAAGACCAAACCACGCGTATCAACGTATTAGGAGTTGAAGGTCTTTAAACTAATGTTCTAGAAATGATAAGTTCTAGTAGTAAACACATTTCACCAACATTAAAAACAAGGAGTGTTGGAGAGGAAGGGTGGGTTGGAGAGAGAGAGAGAGAGAGAGAGAGAGAGAGAGAGAGAGAGAGAGAGAGAGAGAGAGAGAGAGAGAGTATTTGTTTTTAAAAGGCAACAGAAACAAATTAATGTTGACTAGTATAAAACGAAGATGAGTCACGATAATCAACTTCTTCAACGCCGTTGAACCGGGTTGCAGAAGAAAACAGCTAATTTATATTGTCCGGGAAGAGAGGTACGTTTTGGACCCGCTTTAGAAGCTGATCATCGCTGTCAACGGCATCCACCTATCAATAGCTGAATAGGTCTACCGACAGTTCGGCCTTCAACACTTCGATCTCGCGGTGTAGGTTCGTGGGTGATAGGCGTTTTGAGGATCTCCGACGAGCGCTCTCATTAAAGCTGATGACAACGGCGTGATTTAATATATAAAACGCTGGTTTATTTACGAGCACCGGAACATATCCGTGGAGATTCTGTTTGAATATCGGACCCTTAGTAGTAAACTAATACGTCATTTTCCACTATCAGCTATTAAATTAGGCCTGATTGTCCTATCTGTGCCATCCAGGCGGTCTTTGTAATGTGACTATGCACACGCAGATTCCAATAGGCTACAACGAAAACGAAAGATAAAATAAGTAAAGTTAAGCCTATAACTTAAGTAAGTATAAGACAATGCATATTACAGATAAGCCTAACAGCATGCATACTATATGCATTATTCAGTGTGTGTGTTTGTGTGTGTATATGCGTGTGTGCGTGAGAAAGAGAGAGAGAGAGAGAGAGAGAGAAAGAGATATTGAATGTCTAAAATCATTGTATTAAATGAATGGACATTGATGAAAAGAACCGCTCACTCCATACCGGATCGGTCGTCGCCCAGGTCATAAAGGACCGCGCCTTTCTTTGGCCATCAGGACTGAGGTGCTAAGTGTGCTACTGATGGACAAATTAGTAAGATCCGCACGAGAGACAGCATCGTCATAGGAATCTGGAATGTCAGGACCCTAACTGCTGAGAAAAAATTAGAAGAAATGGCCCACGAGCTGGACCATTATCGATGGAACATTTTAGGTATCAGCGAATTGCGCTGGAAAGGCCTCAGTGAAAAAACAACAACCGACAAAGGCCACAAGCATTATTTCAGCGGTAGAGATAACAGGCATGAACACGGGGTTGGATTCGTGGCCCACAAAGACATTCTAGCTACAGTCATGGGTTGCCGCCCAGTCTCCATTACCATCCGTCTGAGAACAGCTCCTTTCAATATCACCATCATCTAGGCCTATGCCCCATCATCAGACTATGACGACAGCGAAGTCGAGAATTTCTGTGTACATCTGCAGGCTGTCCTTGACCAAGTGCCGAGGAAAGACATAGTCATAGTGCAAGGCGACCGGAATGCCAAGGTTGGCCAAGATGCGTAACACAACTGGGTAGTCAAATGTGGACCCCACTGCAAAAACGAGACAACTGACAGTGATCTGAGATTCCTGGAATTTGCCAGATACAACAATCGGATACTGGCAAGCACGCTTGGTTCCCACAAAAATCCAGACGATGGACATGGCAGAGTTCCAGCGGAGAGCATCACAACCAGATTGACTACATCATGGTTAAGAAACGCTTCAGTCAAACGTCAACATTGGCAGGGCACGCACTTTTCCAGGAGGAGAATCGGAAGTGACCACAATCTCGTGATGATGTCTTTCCGGCTCCACGTGAAGAGAGCAAACATAGCAAAGTTCGACCTGGACAAACTGCAAGACCCGGAGGTGGCAGGAATATTCCAAGCCACAAGTGGAAGGAAATTTGCACTACTGCACATTTTGGTTGTTGGTAAAATAGAAGTCAACATCATGACCACCACCTTCAACTCAGTTTGACAGATGCCGCCACTGAGATCTTTGGCAAACATCGCCCGAAGTAAAAACCGTGGATCACATCATTCTGAACTCTTGGACCTGTTTGACAAACGAAGAGAGATGAAAAATAAAAAGAACACCTCACAAGAAGCTGATGTCTACCGAAAAATCAACATTGACATCCGAAAAGACATGCGCACTGCAAAGGAGAACAGGAAATAGAGAACAGTGTGATCAAGAATAACAGCAAGAAGGCTACCAGACTGTGAAGCCGCTGACAAGTGTTAAACAACCCAAGGTCTCCACGATCCAAAGCAAGTCTGGTATGTGATGTGGTAGATGTACAGAGTACTGCTCTGACCTTTACCACCACACACCAAACGGAGACCCGTCAGTTCTAGCATGTCCCAAGAACAGAGAAGAGGAAGAAATCATCCATTTTTTTTAGAAAAAGTTGAAGCAGCAGTGCAGTCGCTGAAGAAGGGGAAGTCAGCAGGAGTGGACAACATACCCGCAGATTTGCTTCAAGCAGGAGGAGAAGCGATGACTGACGCTCTCACCATTATATGTTGCAAGATCTGGCAAAGTGCGGAGTGGCCTACACCATGGACAGAGTTGCTTGTCATCACTCTTCCCCAAAAGT
Source organism: Oncomelania hupensis (assembly GCA_036898135.1). Taxonomy (NCBI): domain Eukaryota; kingdom Metazoa; phylum Mollusca; class Gastropoda; order Littorinimorpha; family Pomatiopsidae; genus Oncomelania; species Oncomelania hupensis. Next base: position 10,446,497 of record CM072521.1, on the reverse strand, counting down.
AGTGCGAAAACTACCGCACCGTCAGTCTCATCAGCCATCCCAGCAAAGTCCTCCTGAAAATAATACTCTACAGATTGAAAGCCCAAGCTGGACAAATCACAGCTGAAGAGCAAGCAGGATTCAGGGCAGTGCAAGTACCACTGAGCAGATTTTCAACCTTAGAATAATTTGGGAGAAATACCTACAGCACCAACATCTATATTATGTGTTTGTAGACTTCAAGAAAGCGTTTGACAGAGTCTGGCATGCAGCTATGTGACCACATATGAGAGTGTACAACATCAGCACTAACATTATTGAATCATCAAAAGTCTGTATGGCAAGGCGACCAGCACAGTCCTCCACAATAGCACCATCGGGAACTGGTTCAGAACAACAATTGGCGTGCGTCAAGGATGACTACTCTCTCCAACATTCAACTTCTTCCTAGAGCGCATCATGGCAGATGCCCTTGCAGATAACGAAGGCACAGTCAGCATAGGGGGTAGAGCAATCTCCAACCTCCGTTTTGCGGATGACATTGATGGATTGGCTGGAGAGGAACAAGAACGTGAACAGTTGGTACAGCGGCTTGACACCACCTCCAGAGCTTTTGGAATGGAAATGTGCAGAGAAGATTAAAATGATGACCAACAACACCAAAGGCATCAACACGGACATCAAATTCCAAAGCCAATCCCTCCACACAGTGCATAGCTTCAAATATTTAGGAGCCATTGTATCAGACAATGGGTTCCGACAGGAAATCCTCTCCAGGATCGTACAAACAACTGCTGCCCTGACAAGGTTGAAGCCCATTTGGAAAGATAGGACAGTGTACACACCAAGGTAAGGCTGCTGCGCTCCCTTGTCATCTCCATCTTCCTATACGCTCGCGACAAATGGACCCTCACAGCAGACCTACAATTAAGAATATAAAGCATGGAGATGAGATGCTACAGAGAACTTCTGGGCATTTCCTATACCCAGCCCATAACCAATGACGAAGTCCGAAAGAGCATCACACCAGCCACTGGAGAACACGATGTTCACAATGGTGAAGAAACGAAAACTCCGATGGTATGGCCTCGTCACCAGAGCATCAGGTCTTGCAAAGACCATCCTGCAAGGCACGGTGCAAAAAGGCAGAAGAAGAGGGAGACGAAAAGAGGTGGGAGGACAACATTCGAGAATGGGCTGGCTTGATACTGAATGAAGTCATGAGGGTTGCTGTGGACAGAGAAAGATGGAGTACGCTGTGGTGCTCCAACGAGTTACGGCGGGATAGGATAGGATAGGATAGAATAGTATAGGATAGGATAGGAATGGACATTAAATAAAAATGAGTGAACTGAACTGAATCCATGTAAATATTTAGAAGAGGGGTAAAATTAAAGATAAGCATAAGACAATGCATGCGCTATTAAAAAGCGCATTTAATGAAAACAGCTTTCTTCTGATCTTTGACATACCATGTCAATAAACACGGAGAGGCAGCGAGTTGAAATTAAAGATATTTGGAAGATAAGTATAAGGCGTTTCAGCAAAACCAATTTTTACTTTGACTGCGTATTTATTATTACAGAGAGCTAGCAAGAGACGAGATTAAAGATAAGTCTCAGCAAACGCAAGCCTTGTTTCAAGAAATCAACTGTTCTTTTTCAGATTCAGATTCAGATTCAGAAAACTTTATTATCTCCAAGGAGAAATTCTAACATGGATTTGCTGTCAGCAAAAGGTAATAAAATGTAACAATACTATAAACATGTAAACATGTACGTGTAATCACGCTCATGTACATATGAACAAGAACATTTCCGACACATTGTAAAACTTAAAATACATATCACACTACATGTCCTTATTGCACTTCAACATAAATAAATAAAACACCTACCCACAAACACACACACCCACACACACACATCCACACACTGTCACTCAAAGAGCGCCAAAACATGTCATTTATGGCGAACTAGGCAGGTATCCTCTCTTTATTAATACTTACGCTAAATGTATTAAGTTCTGGTTACGTGTGGTTTCCATGGATGATACCAGAATCCCCAAAAAAGCCTATAACATGATGCTCTTTCTTCAAAGACAAAACTACACAACGTGGGCATGCAATGTGAGAAACGTTTTGTACAG
>CM072521.1:10391870-10439370 GCA_036898135.1 Oncomelania hupensis | reverse complement strand
AAAAGAAAGAAAGAGAGAGAGAGAGAGAGAGAGAGAGAGAGAGAGAGAGAGAGAGAGAGAGAGAGAGAGAGAGAGAGAGAGAGAAAACATACATAACCTTTCTTCCTTTGTGTTAGCGCTCGACACTCAGACTCGTTAACAACCTCGCCGGCAGAGTAAAGTGGGAAGTTATCTCATGAAGTACTCTTTTGATTTTGGAAGTGGAACGAGTGACATATCGTCTGCTTACCACTTTCACCCGTGGTAGAATATTAAATGTAGCGAAACAGATAGCTCCTTTGTCATATTTTTCATAGTATAAAAACAGTAAGAATGAGTGCAATGAAACGCAATAGCAGCAACTCGATGGTGCACACCGGCACTTAGATTCCAGAGATCTGATGCATGGACACCAGTTTAGCTTTAGTAGTAGTAGTATATCCAAGACCATAAAACATTGAAGTCAAAGAGGACTAAAACACCTCTATATCGTCGTGGGTAGCTGGTGGAGAGGGATTTAGGTGCAGGTTTAGTCACAAAATTACTATTTAAAACAGCATTAAAACCTGTACAACACATTCATAATTACAACGAGGCAATAGTTTAATGCCAGAACGAGCTCAAAGAGCTGCTCAATGCGCATGTTTATGGCATGGCCAGTCATGCACGCAAAAGAAAAAGGAAAAAAACAACCAACATCATCAAACATGACACAAAAAGAGGTTTAAAATGATGACAGCTTTTATGACCAGCTAATTATTCCACTCCAAAGTTCTCCAGCGATCAGCTGCTTGGGAGGAGCTTCAGTCCGTATAGTAGCAACGATTAATATACAGAAACTAGGAAAGGATTTTTGTATTTTCCATATAATAACTTGAAAATAGTGGAGAATCAGAACAATCAAAATGTCGGTCGGTCGGTCTGTTTGTAGGTCCGCTGCACGCCATATCTTAACAACCAGATAAAGGAATGTTACCAAACTTTATACACATATTATCTGAGTTAGTGTCCAGCTTCCCGTGCCACATATATGCTCCACCATAAACATAAAGGTAGCTGGAGTCAAATCGTTGCTAAACACAATTTGCTCTATATCTCAAACACGGCTGAACTGATTTTGGGGAATTGTGGTACACAGGTATTTCAACTGATGGCCCATCATTTAGCTACAGGTCCAGTATTGCTCTCCATAGCATCGATACCCTTCTAAAGTCGTTTTGCCGCAATTACGAGAAAGATAGCGTGTGATGTGTCGCTGACATTGGGTTTGTCTACTTTGCTGAACGTAGAGTGAGGTTCATGCATTACTAATGCACAATATACAGTCTGAGCATTTAAGTGTGGTTCCCTACATTAAATTATTTTTTTTAAAATCCTGACCTGCTAGTTAAATGGACCGAGTTAACAACGTTATAAGTGTACCCGTCATTACCACCAATGAATAATGTACATTTAAGTTAGTATTTAATGGCGGCACGGACCTGGATGCCAAACTACGGTAGCATAGAAGGAATGGCAATATCATAACATACCAAGCGAATCAATCACTGCATAAATGAACACCCGGGGTGTGGTTTCTAATCAGTCATGCCACTCGTATACAGGAAAATATCGTAACACCTACGTTTCGACGCATTTATGAAATAATTATTATATGACTTTGTCTGCGTTTTCATTCGGCTTTTATATTGAATCAACAATGCATTGTACTTTCATTTCTCCAGAGATCGAGGCACTGCACCTGTATCTATTGGATAGATGAATAAAATTAATATTCTCTAACACTACAAAATAAAACCCCAAAACATCTGCCTCCACGATGTTTTGTTGTTGATTTTTTTCAAAGCGTCCGCCTTGCGGCTCCATCAAGGAATAAGTAGAAACAAAATGCAGCTTGTAAATGGGAACTTCGAGCATCGAATTTCATGTAGTGTATATCAAACAACCATAGCACGAATTCGCTTTTCATTACTATTTGTTCAGATCCTATTTCTTGTTTATAACTGTTTTCCCTACTTTTTGACAGTTACGTACAGACAGGCTCATTTCAAGACCACGTACTTTCAGACACTATCCATATTCTACTCTTTGTGTTCTTTTGTCTTTTTACAAGACCTCGTTATATTGAACGTTTGGGTAATTTGATATATTCAAGCGCTTTCGTGGCCCTCATTTGTCTTTTTTTAAGGAAAAAAAAAAACGATTTAGTAAAAGATTGGGTAACTTCATACCTATATGTCCCAGACTGCTGTTTAAAATGATGTGATCTTGACTTTGGTTGTTTGTTTTGTTTTTTCCTGGAGAGAGAGAGAGAGAGAGAGAGAGAGAGAGAGAGAGAGAGAGAGAGAGAGGATGATGAAGAAGAAAAAGAAGAGGAGGAAGAAGAAGTAGTAGTAGTATATTTTATTAACGTCTGCTAGAACCAAAGGTCATTGGAGACGACATATACGAAAGGGATTTAAAAGTGTGAATAAAATATCAATAAAGAAACAACAGTAAAACGGTGAAATCGATTACACAGTAGGCCTAAATTTACACAGGCGATTACATGCATAAAAGGAGCTATATACAAACTTAATTGAGAGGGGCCGGGTAGCTCAGTTGGTAAGAGCGTCTTGCTAGTAACCGAAAGGTCGCTGGTTCGAATCCCGGATTGGTCAACGTGTGATCATATTATTTTCCCCTTTACCAACAACTGGCCCGCTGGTGTCAGTATAAATCGGTCCAGTAGTCACCTATATGCGAAAGTGTCGTGTGACTATAATGTACAAACAACAACTTAATTGACAAGAAGAAGAAGAAGAAGAAGAAGAAGAAGAATAGCAGTAGTCCTACACCAGACAACATACAGAACATTGTCATACAAAGGTACAACAAAAAACACAGCAACATTACACTGTTTAAGTCATGTTCGCGGGACACGTCAACAGCTGGCAAATTGGTTTCGGTCAACTATTGTCTAATCGTATTTGAGCAGCTGAAAAGTAATTGGTCTTACATATCGCATTTTTCAGATTAATGAGCAGCTCAAAGCGATAACCAAAATATAGATCTACGTTAAATCAAAACTCTAACTTTCTGCATTAAGTGCACTGTCTCACGTCCTGGAAAAATAGATGTATGCATCATCAGCGGGGAAACGGCAGTGTGGGGACTGGGGAGGGGTGGAGAAGAGAAACACAGTGTACAGAGTCATTACGACTCGTAAGCAGCGAGACTTTCTGACGCTGAAATAAAATCGTCCTTGACCTCACCTTAGTCTTTGGCGAAGCAGGTTCATCTGTTCCCGTAGTGGCCTTAAACTTTGGGTGGATTTTGTCGTGTTGCTTCAGTGCCTGCAAGGTTAGCTTGTCCATGCTGTTCGCTATGGCTGGCTGATATCGAGATGACCTTAGTGATCTAACCCTGATGACCTTGGTGTGTTGGCCTTGGGGAGGTGACCTTGAGGAGAGATATTATTTTAGTCCGTTCACCTCCAATTAAATGCGAAGAAGCTTGTGAGTGTATTCGGAAAGGATGTCCAAGACATGCAGCAGCGTCACAGCAACACACCACCAATGGAGAGGACACGTTATCTCTACTGAAGGTCTGCACGAGCTGACCCAAAAGAAAGAGCCTCAATCTCTGGCAACCAAATGTGCTTCTAGACGCAGTTTATTTCTTCCTTCAAATTATATGTAGCATTTCAGCCAAGAGGAGTTGTATAGTAGCTGTTGTCAGAGGACTGTAAAACGGAGATCGTTTATTAAGACTAATAATATTCTTTGACTGTTACAACGAGACATACAGCACAACAGCTGAAGTTCAAAGCACCTCTAAGGGGATTTCTTTTGTAAAGAACAGTGCGGGGTAAAGGTGTTGAACAAGAGAACCCTGACACGTCAATTTTCTTCAGCTCGTTTATCACAACCGTCATGGCGTAACAAACGACTGTGTGCTTTCCATACACAACAGTAGATTATACTGTTTTCAGATATATCAAAAGTCCTATCACTCAAAACACTAACAAGAACGCCACTCTTTAAATGACTCTTGATCGTGATTGTCTCGATCTCATCAATGTTAGTACATGACTGTGACCGTTAACCAAACACTTTATAGTCTAATGGGCGTAATAACATAAATCTGACTGCAGACTGATCAACAAAATATTGCGGTACTGTAGACCTGACATAACGTCAAACAAGAATGCTCCGTTTAAAAGTGATTGTTGACAGACCGATCGTGATTTCAAGCTATTGGATTAAGTACAAAACATTGTAGTAATAGTTGGCTGTTTTGTTTTCAGATATATAACATAAAAACATACAAACACACACTCAGAAAGGAATCCTTTCGAAGATTTTAGTAGTGTGTAAGCTTCGTTCGCTTCTTAGAATAAAACATTGAAGTTGTCGCTTACTTGTTAAAGCTTCAAGTATTTTCTCCTATTGTTTGCCAATTAGTTTTCTTCCCAGTCTAGATAACCTATACGCTGTTGAAACACACACTGACTGCAATAAGGTTCGAAGTATCGTTCAAATGCTTCGGTGACGCTGTTGTATTTAATCCAGCCCAAATTTACGCTCTTAAAACATTGAAAACTGAACAGTTGAAAGTTGGATGATTTTTAGCTTAAATTTGATTCAAAATGTTTAACCCAGGCCAAACGCATCTATCCTGTTAAAACAATAGCTGAATTGTTTACTTTTACTTCAGCTATAAAACAGAGCCATTTTATTTATGACTTTCATATGCACTGCAATTACGATATTGAACTGTTGTTGTTGCTGTCAAATGATTAGCAGCCTTACATAGTTCAAAGCGATGTTGTTTTTCACGTACAGACTTCGCTGGACATCCTGTAGCTCTCTAGTCTCCTGTGTCTTCTGCACACATTGTAAAGGACAAACAGTAGGTTAAACAATAAGTTTCAAGCAAAGTTTAGCTGAAGTAAAGAAGATGGCAAGAAATTCAAATGTATTCTCAGACATAAAACTCCAACACACATTTGTTGATAATATGTTTATAGAAAAAACAACACCCAACAACAACAATAACAAACAAGATGCCAGACTCACACACCGAATAATAATAATTTTGAAAAGTGTAAATGTTGTTTTGGCGTGTTGTGACTGGGCTTTATCATAACTCAGCAAAAGGAAAAACATAAAATGATAGGCCACCATCTCAAGTATCTGCAAGCAAAATATCCAACTCTGCCAACCCGAATGTTACATACAGCGCCAACCCGAATGTTACATACAGCGCCAACCCTAATGTTACTGTCGTAAGAGGACTAGTTTTACTCTGCTTATTTTAATATTTAGCTTGGTTAGTCTATGTAATATTAGAATTTCAAAGTTAGCAAGCAGCAGACGATGGAAGTAATCAAGCGTAGCAATAGCATACCGCCGATTACACACAGTGGTAGCTGACGGTAAGCAAAGGCAATGACATCATCGTAACGCCGTTAGGTAAGTCAGTTATCCGCCAATGAGAACACAGCTAGGAGAGACTCAACCAGGTTTGACTACTTCGAATGTAGAGAAGAACCGGCAGTCGTGTCAAAACCGAGGAAGAGATAAGAGCTACACCGCTACACAGCTTAGCAGTAATTCTCTTCAGGAAAGACTAGGACGCAGTACTTGTGTGAAAATTCGAATTCACTCAAGTAGCCACTGGCCTGATATTGTCACGAAGACGAACAGGCGTTCTGTAGTGCGCCCAACACTGCCTCAGATGAAACCACGTCGACGCAGTAGTTGGCTGCAACGGCATCCCCAGCATTGCGCGAGGAAAGCCAACCAGTCTACCCACAGGGAAAAACCAGAAGAAGACAACACAAGTTGTCAACAAACTGACCACAGCACAGCACGCCAGACACACAGTTAAGTCTATAGTCGTGTGTGCACAAAAAACTGAGAGCTACAGGACCACAGTAGTCCACTTCTCATGAACAATAACATCCAGTGCCCAAGGATGAACTATTAGCTGCATAGACTATCAGCGATCGAATTATTCACAGTGACTATTTAACGTTTAAGGTAGATTAGTACTTAGAAAATCATGTATAGAGTAGAAGAAATAAATGTGTGATGTTTAACTGTTATCAAGTGGCTGGACTACATATGATTCATAGCCGTGTGAAAGCTAGTGTGACAGTAATCTTTTACCATTTTTCTATCTATCTCTGTAACCCAGTCTTAACACAGACCGAGCTAAATAAATAAATTTATTATAGTACTCCACAGGGTGACTAACTAGCAGTTCCCATCGGATCAAGCGTGAGGTTTACATCATTCCATTGTGCAGAGCCCATAAACCCACGTGACAGTTACATACAGCGCCAACCTTGTTTTGAAAAGGGTGAGCACAATGACCTTGACCTTTGAGAAAGTACAAATACAAATGGTCTAGCATGCTTGGAAGTAGATACACTATCCACAAAGTACAATTGATGATTTTCGGTTCAGTTATTCTCCATATAAGACCAAACGTATGTTTTGAACCCAAAAGTGACATTGAGAGCGAAGGACCGACTGATGGACCCACAACCGGACTGCTACTGAAGTATGGCCCATGATTTGATCCAAGTACCCTTATACCAAAAGTCCACAAATGGCTTTCGGCGTTTTTGAGGTTTTTAACAAAATGTGTTTAGCAACAAAATGACTTCAGCGAACTTAATAATAGGATGGCACAAGAGGCAGGCCATTAACCGAAGGAATGTTTCTGTAGTTTGGTCAAAATCGGTTCAGTGGTTTCAGAGATATGACGTCCAGCGGACGTACAGACCGACATTTGGATTTTTTTAATTCCCGATTGTTTCAGAGTATTTTCATATAAGTCTCGAAATACAAAAACAACAACACTATGTTTTGTAAACACATACTCAATCAAGAGACATTGAAATACCTGCAAGCTGCTTGTGTTGAAAAATCGGTAAGGCCTATTTTGAGATAAACTTTGTGGAGATTTCTTTATTTAGACATAGAGCAAAACATGTGTACAAATAATTGACCCCAGCGATCTTGACCTTTAGTATTGAGCAGAATGGCGCAACGGCTGACCTATGAAGTGTAGACAAAATCTGTTGAGTGGTTCTTGAGGCATGATGGCCTGACCAACCGACAGACAGGTAGACCGACATAATGCTTATTCTTTTATCATGCAAACTCAAAGTGTTCACAGATATTACTCTGTATAGTAAAAGTCCTCCAGTAGTGAAAGGAAACTATTCAATATGCAAATGAAGCATTTAGCCTTTCATTGTCCGTGTTTACTGTTTTGAAATGAGTTTGTTTAGGTACTGTCTGTTCTAAAACACTCGTACCATCCATCACCATCAATATTCATATAGCTTCGCACAGCAGTTGTTCTCATATAGCACTCTTACCACCACCAAGACTGCTCAAGGCGCTGCATACAGTCTTAGTTGTGTAATGATGTACTATATTAATGTATTGTAGAAGTAGTAGTAGTAGTAATAGTAGTAGTAGTAGTAGTAGTAGTAGTGGTAGTAGTAGTAGTAGTAGTAGTAGTAGTAGTAGTAGTAGTAGTAGTAGTAGTTGTTGTTGTTGTTGCTGTTGTTGTTATTGTTGTAGATGTTGTTGTAATTGTTGTTGGTCCTGATTCGGATCTTCGGATCTCGTTGGACCATATAAACAATGACTAACTAGTAGTAGTAGTAGTAGTAGTAGTAGTAGCAGTAGTAGTAGTAGTAGTAGTAGTAGTAGTAGTAGTAGTAATAGTAGTAGTAGCAGTAGTAGTAGTAGTAGTAGTAGTAGTAGTAGTAATAGTAGTAGTAGTAGTAGTAGTAGTAGCAGTAGTAGTAGTAGTAGTAGTAGTAGTAGTAGTAGTTGTTGTTGTTGTTGTTGTTGCTGTTGTTGTTATTGTTGTAGATGTTGTTGTAATTGTTGTTGGTCCTGATTCGGATCTTCGGATCTCGTTGGACCATATAAACAATGACTAACTAGTAGTAGTAGTAGTAGCAGTAGTAGTAGTAGTAGTAGTAGTAATAGTAGTAGTAGCAGTAGTAGTAGTAGTAGTAGTAGTAGTAGTAATAGTAGTAGTAGTAGTAGTAGTAGTAGTAGTAGTAGTTGCAGTAGTAGTAGTAGTAGTAGTAGTAGTAGCAGCAGTAGTAGTAGTAGTAGTAGTAGTAGTAGTAGTAGTAGTAGTAGTAGTAGTAGTTGTAGTTGTTGTGGTTGTTGTTGTTGTTGTTTGCTGTTATTGTTCTTGTTCTGCTTTTTCATTGTATTGGAAACAACATCAATCAATAAGTATTGAACTGAACAGCGTGATTGTATGAGCCTCTGGTAGGCTTTTATTGGTTTCCTTGAGTCATAGGGTAAACTTCAGGCCACTTTCTTAACCAAATGGAGGACACAGAAGGGTAGGAGAGGGTGAGGAGGTGGAGGGACAAACCAACCCTTTCTACTTTGAATCTGCGTCTAATGCCAACCACAGCATACCAACCCTTTCTAATTTCAATCTGCGTCTAGTGCCAACCACAGCATACCAACCCTTTCTAATTTGAATCTGCGTCTAGTGCCAACCACAGCATACCAACCCTTTCTAATTTCAATCTGCGTCTAATGCCAACCACAGCATACCAACCCTTTCTAATTTGAATCTGCGTCTAGTGCCAACCACAGCATACCAACCCTTTCTAATTTCAATCTGCGTCTAATGCCAACCACAGCATACCAACCCTTTCTAATTTCAATCTGCGTCTAGTGCCAACCACAGCATACCAACCCTTTCTAATTTGAATCTGCGTCTAGTGCCAACCACAGCATACCAACCCTTTCTAATTTGAATCTGCGTCTAGTGCCAACCACAGCATACCAACCCTTTCTAATTTCAATCTGCGTCTAATGCCAACCACAGCATACCAACCCTTTTTAATTTGAATCTGCGTCTAGTGCCAACCACAGCATACCAACCCTTTATAATTTGAATCTGCGTCTAATGCCAACCACAGCATACCAACCCTTTCTAATTTCAATCTGCGTCTAATGCCAACCACAGCATACCAACCCTTTCTAATTTCAATCTGCGTCTAGTGCCAACCACAGCATACCAACCCTTTCTAATTTCAATCTGCGTCTAGGGCCAACCACATGCCAACCCTTTCTAATTTCAATCTGCGTCTAATGCCAACCACAGCATACCAACCCTTTCTAATGTGAATCTGCGTCTAATGAATGATGGAAACCCATCAGTTCTAGCATGTCCGCGGAATTGCTGCAAGCCAGGGGGGAAGCGATGATTGACACTCTCACCATTATCTGTAAAAAGATCTTGCAGAGTGGGGAGTGGCCTACACCATGGACCCAGTCGCTTGTCATCACTCTTCCCACAAAGGGTAACCTTCAGGAGTGTGAAGATTACCGCACCATCAGCCTCATCAGCTGAAAATAATACCCAACAGGTTGAAACCCCAAGCTGAACAAATCATAGCTGAAGAACAAGCAGGATTCAGGGCAGGGCGAAGTACCACTCAACAGATTTTCAACCTCAGAATAATCAACGAGAAATACCTACAGCACCACCAACATCTATATCATGTGTTCGTAGACTTCAAGAAGGTGTTTGATCGAGTCTGGCATGCAGCTCTGTGGGCAACAATGAGAGTGTACAACATCAGCCCTAAAATTATTGAAGTCATCAAAAGCCTGTATAACAAGGTTACCACTGCAGTCCTCCATAACAGCGCATCAACATGGACATTAAAGTCCAAGGCCAATCCTTCAACACAGTGCATAGCTTCAAATATTTAGGAGCCATTGTATCAAACAATGCGTCCCGACAGGAAGTCCTCTCCAGGTTCGCACAAACAACTACTGCCCTGGCAAAGTTGAAGCCCATTTGGAAAGACAAGACCATCAGTCTACATTCCAAGGTAAGGCTCCTGCGCTTCCTTGTCATCTCCATCTTCCTGTGCGCTTGGGAAACATGTACCCTCACAGCAGATCTACAACGAAGAATACAAAGCATGGAGATGAGGTGCTACAGAAGACTTCTGGGCTGGCGTGCATGAACGAACTTAAAAGCCGACTTAGACTTAACGCTTCACTGAAACATGCTACTTAAGTCTAAGTCGGCTTTTAAGTTCGTTCATGCACGCCAGCCCTGGGCATTTTCTATACCCAACACATCACCAACGTCGAAGTCCGACAGACCATCACACAAGCCTTGGACAAAACGATGACCTGCTCATAGTGGTGAAGAAACGGAAACTCCGATGATATGGCCACGTCACCAGATCATCAGGCCATGCAAAGACCATCCTGCAAGGCACAGTGCATGGAGGTAGAAGAACAGGGAGACCGAAAAAGAGGTGGGAGGACAATATTCGAGAATGGACTGGCTTGAAATTGAGTGAAGCCATCAAGTTTGCTGAGGACAGAGAAAGATGGAGTATGCTGGTTAAACGATCATCTGGGGTGCCCCAACGGCCTCAGAGTTACGGAATAGGATAGGATAGGTATAGTGCCAACCACAGCATACCAATCCTTTCTAATTTGAATCTGCATCTATTGCCAACCACTACAGCTACATTACAGCTTTCTCTCTCTCACACACACAATCACACGCGCACATAATCACAAGGACACGTACATCACACAGACACATACAAACATATATACGCACATACATACACAGAGAAAGAATAAAATAGAACACTGGTTAAAAGGTTCTACTTGACTGATTGAACAGTTTCATGCTCAACGAAGATCGAACTCACAAACTGTGGACCTCGAGTTCGGCGCACCACCAAATTATTCCGTGTGCTACTCCCGGCGTAATTTATAGGGACTATCATAAACTATGTAGATCTACTTTCAAACGGCAATAGACTGTTAACAAACTAACCATCAGTGTGTATAGACTGTTTGTACCGTCAGTCATTCAAATACAATTTATTACTTTATAATATTTCACTATATGTCGCGTAGTGTTGCTCTTTCTTCGATGATAACAATAATGATATTTTGCACACTAGTGGTTGTAGAGGAGAGCATTGGAAACTAAGTCCATGAAGCTTTGATCACCTCTAGTCCCCTTTCGCGTAAGAGCATAAACCGAGGTCTAGTCTGTGAAAATATGCATTCTACCGCACGGACTTTAAAGATCCTGACGCTCGTGTTCTAGACGGGTGAGTGCCAGAAACACCAATACACCCAGCATGCATTGTAGGTCATGTGACGCCGTCCTCCTCGTTGTCCTGGGTGGCGCTGCTCTTGCGGCTCCCGCGCTTTTGTTGAGAACGCAGCCCGAATGTTGCATGCGTGACGACTAAAATCACCAAATCCAAATCTTGTTTTATGGCTAGACTTTCTTCATGTGTTTTACACACAGTTTGTGTCTGTTGTTCGTCTTGAATTCGGTTGTATCTTGAATTCTATTATGTATGTTTGTCTTGAATTCTGTTGTGTTTGTCTTGAGTTCTGTTATGTTTGCTTGTCTTGACTTCTGTTATGTTTGTCTTGAATTCTGTTATGTTTTTTTTGTCTTGAATTATGTTGTAATTGTATTGAATATTGTTATGTTTATCTCGAATCCTGTTATGTTTGTCTTGGATTCTGCTTTATAAATCTTCAACTGTTTTACTCGCATTTGCTCTGCCCTATCCTAAACGAAACATCATAGCTTTTGCGAGCATCCACGCTGAACGACCACTTCATCGCCAAAGAACTCTGCAAATCGACCAGCGTTCTTTTTTCCCCTTCAGCACAGTTCCTCACCGTTGAGCGTGTCATTTATCGTTGACCATCGCTGACCATGCCATTTTATGCCGATTGAAAAGCTTTCAATGCCCGATACGTGGAATCCAGTGTTAAATCTTATGAAAGATGTGTTTGATCAATTGACTAATACTGCACCAACTGTGCCCCTTTTCAAGTTTTATTATATGCCTATATTATAAAATACAAATGTACGAAGTGTTCAATACCTTTTTTTCTCTCGAAAGTTTGACATGGTATAATGATCTAGAGGTTGACACTACAGATATATTAGGAAGTTCGATATGGTATCATGATCTATAGGTAGACTACCGGAAGATTAGGTTTTAATTTTAAATGGGCGATAATGTGGGATCTTAAATTATAAAATATATATTTACAGAGAGCATGTTCCTATCCTATCCTATCCTATCCCGTAACTCAGGGGTCGTAAGGGCACCACAGATGATCGTTTAACCAGCGTACTCCATCTTTCTCTGTCCTAAGGCCACCCCCATGGCTTCGCTCAGTGTCAAGCCAGTCCATTCTCGAATGTAGTCCTCCCACTCCTTTTTCTGTCTCCCTCTTCTTCTGCCTCCTTGCACCGTGCATGTTGCATATGTTAATATAACATGTTTGACAAGGTGCACAGGCCTTGTATAAATACATAGTCTAATATCTATAATCTAATGATGAACTAACTGAGCAGATGTCTGGGTTCTTAAATCAGCTTAACGCTTTATTTTCACTACTATACGCTTGCGAAACATGGACCCTCACGGCAGATCTACAACGAAGAATACAAAACATGGAGATTAGGTGCTACAGAAGACTCCTGGGCATTTCCTATACTCAGCACATCAACAACGACGAAGTCCGACAGACCATCGCACAAGCCATTGGACAACACGATGACCTGCTCACAGTGGTGAAGAAACAGAAACCCCGATGGTATGGCCACGTCACCAGATCAACAGGCCTTGTAAAGACCATCCTGCAAGGCACAGTGCAAGGAGGTAGAAGAAGAGGGAGACAGAAACAGAGGTGGGAGGACGGCATTCGAGAATGGACTGGTTTGACACTGAGCGAAGCCATCAGGGTTGCTGAGAACAGAGAAAGATGGAGTATGCTGGTTAAACGATCATCTGTGGTGCCCTTACGACCTCCGAGTTACGGGATCGGATAGGATAGGATATGATCTCTACTTTGGCATGCTCATTTAAAAGACAGAAAGTTAATCTTTCAGAAAATCAAACAGGACAAACAATTTAATTATTAATACCTACATAGGATGACCGTTTTCAATATCTGCAACGCCCTGAGTTAATGCGCTTTCATTTTCAATCATGAAGTAGTTTTTAACACCCCCTGCTGCAGGAAATTAAATCGGGGTTTGTCGCAGGGCATTCAGGGTTTCTAAGCCATTTTTCAAACTAATATGAGCACTACTCGCTTAATTATAGTTTATTTTTAGAAGGTGCACTCTGAGAGTCTGCAATGCTTAGTGTAAGTGGAACTGTTTTATGACACGAGTTAAATTGTCTCCCCTGACAACAATGGGTGAAGGCCTAACCTACCTAAAGCCTACAGGAATAGCAACTGGTGTTCTGCGCAAAGCGATGTTACTATGCAGGTCTTAAGTTACGTTGGTCCTGTGCACCATTGTGTCATATCGAGTATAACATTGTAGTTGCGGGTAGAGCAATAGCACAGTGGTTTGGACACACGCTACAATGAGCGATTTGTGGACGGGAGATAACCCTGTCAAATTTGACCCTTATGTAGCCAGCACCACCGTTAAGGACCAGTCGACCAGTGTTTCGTTGAACAACGTCGAGCTCTGTTATTATTAATGCTCAAATGCACCCATGAACGACACATGCATGGAATAAACATCGCTCTACACGCTCCAGTCCATCCAACTGTGAATGGGTATCCGGTTAAGTCGAGTACCGAGAAAAGGCGATGCAATCAAGGAGGGTCCCCTACTGAAACTGGCCCAGATAACCGGCAGGACCTAAACGCGTCTCCAACGACCGAAATGTTTGAGTGATCACATTTACCTATGTATGTGCAAGCAGTCAGCTGTATTAGGCATAAACGGACTACAATATTGAAGCTCAGCGGAAGGGCAAGGGACAAAACTAAAGATAGAGAAGTTAGGGACCTGGAAAGCTGAGCTGATTGTCCAGGAGTACGATATTTCCGTGGCTCAACAGACAATAATAGTCTTTTCGCTTTCCACGTGACAGTCATTTGCAGCGCCCCCCACTATGCCAAACTGAGCGTAAAGGCGCTGAGATTTCATTATGGAATAGAAGACGTGTACATTCGTGGCAGTGAGGGGCGTGGTGGGAATAAGTGTGATTGAGAAAGAGATAGAGAAAACAAGAGAGGGTGTGCTTGTGTATGTTCGTGAGAGAGACAGAGAGAGAGAGTAAGAGAGTCAGTGTGTGTGTGTGGGGTGTGTGTGTGTGTGTGGGTGTGTGTGTGTGTGTGTGTGTGGGTGTGGATGGGTGTGCGTGTGTGTGTGTGTGTGTGTGTGTGTGTGTGTGTGTGTGTGTGAATAGGATGTCCGATGACTCGTCATCACGCTTGTCACCGCAGGCTGTAACACTGAACCTTTCAATCAAATTAATTCCCACAATCTTTCTCCTCCTCTCCCCACTTAAAAACAAACTACCCCTAGAAAAGAAGCCAGCCTCCTCACAAACGCATATACACACAAACACACACGCACGCACACAAGATTCTTTGCCAAAATCGATCTATTGACGCTGTCTTCTTTGCTGATGACAAGCGTCGATGGTGATCGATTTTCTATCAAGGCATATACAGCGAGTTAGTGTCTTCCTATCGCTATCGATGAGATCTCATTAACTATGTTGGGACAATTTAATATATGTTTTTTTTGGAAATGTTACACTATTTCAGATTCATTTAAGTTTATTCAAAGGTTGAAAGTCATACAACAGAACACAGAGAGCTTTGGAATGCGGGTAATGCTATCAGCCATTGCCGCAGGTCGATACAAGGACTTGACTGAAGAAAAACAGGAAGAAACCTCACTCACGGAGCAAAATATGACAATATGATGGACAGGCAGGGTAAGAGTCGTGAAGAAATTTAGTCAATATAACCTGCATGGAACTATTTTCGATCCATCCCATAAATATTGAAGAGGGTTGTCCTTATATGACACTCCCCTATGGACCTGTGAAGTCGCAGCAGCACGTTAAAGAATCCAGTCATCTTGTCCAAAAGGGGAAGTAGGGGTAGGGATAGTGGTGTGACAGGCTGAAATAAACACGCATTGGTTGAACGGGGTGCATCCATTGTTCGAGGCATTTGTCAGTGCGCTTCTTGCAGCAAGTTGACGACTTGTGTTTCATTCTCATTTCGCCCAGCGCATTGAGCGGGTCTTTGAGGTGATAAACGCGCTTTTTCAGAATAATGTTGTGACATCTTAAATCGCGAGCTTACCGACGCAAATAGCTGCTCAATGCGCTTGTCACCACGAT
This sequence comes from Oncomelania hupensis, assembly GCA_036898135.1. Classification (NCBI taxonomy): domain Eukaryota; kingdom Metazoa; phylum Mollusca; class Gastropoda; order Littorinimorpha; family Pomatiopsidae; genus Oncomelania; species Oncomelania hupensis. Next base: position 10,424,159 of record CM072521.1, on the reverse strand, counting down.
TCAGCATGCACGAAGTCAGGATCGAACCCATGTGGCCTAAGACGCGCAATGTCTTCAAACTGGCGAAATGAATCACTCCATGAACTGATAACTCAAACACTGGCCTGATTAACGCAATAAATTGGGGTGTAAGAAATGTTTAAACATCTACATAAAACAAACACATGGAATCTTAAAAATGAGCATCTCACCTGTACAATGCTCGACTCCAATGATGCTTGTTTAGTCCATACGCTTGTTTAGTCCATACGCTTGTTTAGTCCATACGCTTGTTTAGGATGGCCAGGAAAGGGCGGTGAACGACGGTGTGTGTGGCAGAAATCACTAGACACGAAATAATGTAACCAGATCATGCCCTCGCACCCACCGTCAAAACCCTCGCCCGACTTGACTGGCACTCTGATATCATTTCCCCGTTAATTGGGTTTGCTATGAGTTCTACAGCGAAAAGTAATCACAAGCGCCTGTGCACAAGGGTGTATGGAAAGAGCGTACTGTTGGACGTCAATAAGAAAAGTTACTATTCTGCCGTGAACTGACAAAACCGAGCAAGTCCACAAAACCTACTTTCGAGAAAATCGACGTTTTGTGTTGCGCTATATTACGCGATCGCTTCTGGAAGTTTAAGGGCATATTATAATGCAATTCCTCGATTTAAGAGTGCACACCTTGAATGTTAAAGAAATGTTTGATAGATTTGATGTTTTAAGACTATTTGTGGACTTGCTTTGTTTTGTCAGATTATTCTTGAGATAGATCTTTGTTGAAAACATGATAAAACCAAGCAAGTCACCCGCTTGGTTTTGTCAGTTTATTATTGAATTAAATCCTTGTTAAAAAAATTCACAAAACCAAGTAAGTCAAATCCGCTTGGTTTTGTCAGTTTATTATTAAGTAAATCCTTGTTTTCAAAATTCACCAAACCAAGTAAGTCCCATAGGCCGTTTCGTTTCTTTGTTAAAAAGTCTGACGAGATAAGTCACATAAGTTGGGTTTTGTAAGATGTGGGTGCGGCAGTTACAGTGAGTGTATATGTGTGCCTGTTTATTGTTTTTAGCCATTCTTCACTTAATATTCCTGGGTTGGTATGCAGGAGTCATGGGGTTTTTTGCTCTCCCTTCAAAATAATATTAAATGCAGCCAATTTAATTTTAAAAATACAAAACTATTTTCCTTTCAGTTTCCTATTGTAGCGATCTTCCTGCCTTTACACCACGTGTATGTCTTGTATTTTGTTGCCCTTGTTGTGTGTCTGTAATATATTTGTTGCTGTTTGTTTGTGGGTTCGGGCACTGAATAGAATAGGCCCAACGTTTCCCGGCGTGTCGTAAGAGGCGACTAACAGGGGTAATGTTAGCACGGCATCACTGGGCGAAAGTCTTCTACACAGAAGTCACCGGCCAGGGCGAGGAACCTCACGTTGCTACAGGTTCAACGGCCACGTGCTCGAGGCCAAGGCGAGCCACACTGTATTCGTGGATTTCGGCTGTGCCCAACAGCCTGGAGAGGATTGGTCACCGCCAGGTCCTTTTTTGCCCAAGACACACTACATGCATGATGACACTATCCACTAATTCCATACCGGATAGGTCGTCGCTCGGCTCAAGGACCGCGCCTTCCGTTGGCCACCAGGACGGAGGTGTTAAGTATGCTACTGATGGACAATTTAGCAAGATCCGCACGAGAAACAACATCGTCATAGGAACCTGGAATGTCAGGACCCTAACTGCGGAAGGAAAATTAGAAGAACTGGCCCACGAGTTGGACCGCTATCGATGGAACGTTCTAGGCATTAGCGAGCTGCGCTGGAAAGGCCTAGGTGAAACAACGACAGACAAAGGCCACAAGCTCTATTTCAGCGGTAGAGATGACAGGCACGAACACGGCGTTGGATTCTTGGTCCACAAGAACATTCTAGCCACTGTCATGGGTTGCCGCCCAGTAGACTCATTACCATCCGCCTGAGAGCAGCCCCTTTCAACATCACCATCATCCAGACCTATGCCTCAACATCAGACTATGACGACAGCGAAGTGGAGGATTTTTATGAAAATCTACAGGCGGTCCTTGACCAAGTGCCGAAGAAGGACATAGTCATAGTGCAAGGCGACTGGAATGCCAAGGTTGGCCAAGATGCGCACCACAACTGGGGAGACACATGTGGACCCCACTGCAACAACGAGACAAATGACAGGGGTTTGAGATTCTTGGAGTTTGCCAGATACAACAATCTGGTACTGGCAAACACGCTTGGTCTCCACAAAAACTCCAGACGATGGACATGGCACAGTCCCAGGGGGGAGCACCACAACCAAATAGACTACATCATGGTCAAGAAACGCTTCAGATCAAGCATCAACATTGGCAGGACACGCACTTTTCCAGGAGCAGACATCGGAAGTGACCACGATCTCTTGATGATGTCTTTCCGGCTCCACTTGAAGAGAGTAAATACTGCACTAGACTGAAGTTCGACCTGGACAAACTGCAAGACCCGGAGGTGGCAGAACTATTTCAGGCCACAATTGAAGGGAAATTTGCACCACTGCTCATTTTGTGGGCTGGTGAAGTAGATGTCAACACCATGACCACCACCTTCAACTCAGCTGTGACAGATGCCGCCACTGAGATCCTTGGCAAGCACCGACCAAAGAAGAAGCCGTAGATCACACCTGAACTTTTGGATCTGTGTGATAAACGAAGAGAGTTTAAAAAAAAGAAAGAAAACGAACACCTCACAGGGAGCTGATGTCTACCGAAAAATCAACAATGACATCCGAAAAGGCATGAGCACAGCAAAGGGATAACTGGATAGAAGATCAATGCCAGGAAATAGAGAACAGTCTGAACAAGAACAACAGCAAGAAGGCCTACCAGACTGTAAAGCGGCTGACAAGTTTCAAACAGCCCAAAGTCTCCACGATCCAAAGCAAGTCTGCCTTACAGAAGAACAAGAAGTCTTGGACAGATGGACAGAGTACTGCTCTGACCTTTACAACCATACACCAAATGGAGACCCATCAGTTCTAGCATGTCCCGAGAACAGAGAAGAAGAAATCCTCCCAATTCTCCGGGAAGAAGTTGAGGCAGCAGTGCAATCGCTAAAGAAAGGGAAGTCAGCGGGAGTGGACAACATACCCGCGGAACTGCTACAAGCAGGAGGAGAAGCGATGATTGATGCCCTCACCATTATCTGTAACAAGATCTGGCAGAGTGGAGAGTGGCCTATACCATGGGCCCAGTCGCTTGTCATCACTCTTCCCAAAAAAGGTAACCTTCAGGAGTGTGAAAATTACCGCACCGTCAGCCTCATCATCCATCCCAGCAAGGTCCTCCTGAAAATATTACTCAACAGGTTCAAACCCCAAGCTGAACAAATCATAGCTGAAGAACAAGCAGAATTAAGGGCAGGGCGAAGTACCACTGAACAGATTTTCAACCTCAGAATAATCTGTGAGAAATACCTACAGCACCAACAACATCTATATCATGTGTTCATAGACTTCAAGAAAACGTTTGACCGAGTCTGGCATGCAGCTCTATGGGCAACAATGAAAGCGTACAACATCAGACCTAAAATTATTGAAGTCATCAAAAACCTGTATGACAAGGCTACCAGTGCAGTCCTCCACAACAGCGCCATCGGGAACTGGTCCAGAACAACAATCGGTGTGCGTCAAGGATGCCTACTCTCTCCAACACCCTTCAACATCTTCCTAGAGCGCATCATGTCATATGCTCTTGCAGATCACGAAGGCACAGTCAGCATAGGGGGTAGAGCAATCTCCAATCTTCGTTTTGCGGATGACATTGATGGATTGGCTGGAGAGGAACAAGAACTTGAACAGCTAGTACAGAGGCTTGACACCACCTCCAAAGCTTGTGGAATTGAAATAAGTGCAGAGAAGACCGAAATTATGACCAACAACACCAATGGCATCAACACGGACATCAAAGTCCAAGGCCAATCCCTCAACACAGTGCATGCATAGCTTCAAATATTTAGGAGCCATTGTATCAGACAATGGGTCCCGACAGGAAGTCCTCTCCAGGATCACACAAACAACTGCTGCCCTGACAAGGTTGAAGCCATTGGGAAAGACAGGACCATCATTCTACATTCCAAAGTAAGACTGCTGCGCTCCCTTGTCATCTCCATCTTCCTATATGCTTGCGAAGCATGGACTCTCACAGCAGATCTACAACGAAGAATACAAAGCATGGAGATGAGGTGCTACAGAAGACTTCTGGGCATTTCCTATACCCAACACATCACCAACGACGAAGTCCGAAAGACCATCACACAAGCCATTTGACAACACGATGACCTGCTCACAGTGGTGAAGAAACGGAAACTCCGATTGTATGGCCACGTCACCAGATCATCAGGCCTTGCAAAGACTATTCTGGAAGGCACAGTGCAAGGAGGTAGAAGAAGAGGGAGACCGAAAAAGAGGTGGGAGGACAACATTCGAGAATGGATTGGTTTGACACTGAGCGAAGCCATCAGGGCTGCTGAGGACAGAGAGAGATGGAGTATGCTGGTTAAACGATCATCTGTGGTGCCCCTACGACCTCAGGGTTACGGGACAGGATAGGATAGGATAGGAAAGGATAGTTTGTTTGTTTATTTCCACACCTCGTGGAAGTTGCCGCGTAGGCGGAAGATCTACAGGATCCTTCATGGTGGGCAGGAAAGTACATGAAGAAAACTCTTTTTCAAAAAGCCGAACACGTCCTTTGCTGACCGAAATTTCGTCATCATTTTCACAGGAAAATAATATTGCACAGCAGCAATAACATGGATTCTCACTGGTCCACTTTATCTTAAGGCGCTTTCTCATTGGTCGGGAGGACTTACTTTTCTTTGTCAGATTATTGTAGAAAATGACGTCATCATGCCAACTCGAGCAGCAGCCAGAGGATCGCCGAAACAAAATCGCAGAGGACTTGCTTGGTTTTATCAGTTTATTCCCCCACTTAAAATTTTTTTAACAAGGACTTACTCTATGATATCTCCAAATCTAAACATAGTTCGGATTTGATTTTTACAGGTAAGATGCGTCATTCTCTTGCAAGTTTGATGGCGCAAAAAACTCATTTTCGACCTTAGGTGGACTTACTCGGTTTTGTCAAATCACGGCAGTATTGGTCATCACCCAATTTTAAAATATATTTCAGAGATCTAACCCGTTATTTCTGACGTTTTATCTGCGACCAAACACTTGGAACGCTCTCGTCCTACATTCTTCCTTCTTGAGCTGGCAAGTGCGCTATATAAGAAAAAGTCATTCCACTTGACAATTGAACACAGCCTGCAACTAATATAGCGCTTTATAGAAATATCTTCATAGTTTAGTCATTTCTTCAATTGATTGTGCTCTTCCATGCTTTTAACACAATTACGTAAACCGCACTTGAGACAAAGGTCAAGGATGGGACAATCGCACTTCATAAATTTCTTGGTCGACAAATAAATTGAATTGTTTGACCAATTGATTGATTCATTGTTTAATTGATTTGTTTGGATTGATTGGTTGAGTGAGTGTTATTGATGGAACCTGTCTTCGCCTGCGTTAAACTGCACACCATTTTTCTTATCCCAAGTCAAGCAAACAGAAGTGTTGCAAACGCCAAGACAGCTCTTAACTGTGGGGACCGCAGTCCATGTTGACAAACATTGGTTCACCCCCTACGTGGGCCACGGGTCGATAGGTCACTCTACCTCATTGAAGTACCTGCACGGCGCTCGCAAATGGCGGCAACACAATATTTTCCGATCGCATCCGACCTGTCAACTCTCCCGCCTTAACCTCCACTCCCTCTCTTTTGTTCTTCTTCTTGGTAATGCCAACAATCCCTTTCCACATAACAGTTTAAATGTTCTGGGGGCATCGCAGATCGAGCGCACTGTCAGGAGTTTAAAATAAATACATAATTATTTTTTAATATTCTACTGAACCTTAAACTTATCAACCATGACATCAGTTACACACCCATAAGATTCCTTCGAAAAGAGACAGGAGGGGAAGGGACAATGAGGGGGTGGGGGATCTTTAGCATATCCTATCTCGGCATTACAGCCTTTGGCCCTCATTTTCAATCTTGATGTTACACTAAGGTTATTCCAAGGGGTTACGACTGTTAATAAATACAATACTGCTTAAATTGTGTGCTTCCGCTCTGTCTATGCCCTCCCTCTCTTTCTCACCCTCTCCACTCCACCCCAACCCCATCCACCGCGCACCACTGCTAGTCCCAACCAACGTCAATTAAAATCAGCAAAAACGGGTAACTAGTACTGAAAATCTCCATACCTATACTTACGACCACGCACTGTTCGTTCTGTTTCACTGACCTGAACCACGTCACAGATGTTTCTTAACTGGATTTATTTCTCTCCCCTGACGCAAATCACCCCCTCTCACCCTCCATCCCCACTCCAAGTGCCTGATGTCCCAGGACGTAGGCCTACAACCATTCCCCTTCCCCACCACTACATTCCCAATGGCATTAATGCTACATAAGGAAAGTGCTGTACAATGGCATTAATGCTACATAAGGAAAGTGCTGTACAATGGCATTAATGCTACATAAGGAAAGTGCTGTACAATGGCATTAATGCTACATAAGGAAAGTGCTGTACAATGGCATTAATGCTACATAAGGAAAGTGCTGTACAATGGCATTAATGCTACATAAGGAAAGTGCTGTACAACACCCATTCCGTCGGGCACTACCTTTTTTTAACGTTAAGCACGTTTTGAAATAGTATTCTCGAATTTACCTGAAATATGTCAACATTGTGGTATCTCTAAAAGCGGGCTCAGATAATTAACTCATTTTGCTAGTCACTGAACACTTTGCTGGCAGTGGGGAGCTGAAGGGGAGGGTGAGGGAAGGGGAGAAGAAAAGGGGATCCAGGGAAAGTGGGATAATATCAAAGTGTAATACGTCAAACCTGTCCTTTGCACCCGGTATACCTTCTGTGACTTGGTTCAAGTATACGTTAAGATCATACCTTAATTAGCCGGCGGCAACAAAAAGGTAAGAGCATTAAAAATCTCAAGATTACCCTGTTTTTAAAATTCGGCAATTCTCAGCAAGATTTGTATTCAAAGTACTTGGCCTCAGCGCTGCATCTGAAAAACTGGCTTTGTAGTAAGAGCTTTGAGACAAAACCACATGTTATTTGGTTTAAATGTTCACTGTGTAAAGGCAAATATAAATCACATGCCGATGCATTATGAGGTCAGTGTGAGAGTGCAAAGCGATCACATGACAATAAATAGGCCTACGTTTTGACTATTTTATTATACGAAGGCGCCAAAAAAAAAAAAAAAAAAAAAAACGTTGAAAAGAAGGCATGCTTACCTTGTCAAAGGTGAGTGATCAATAACTAAATGCACATTCCAGTTCTCACATAACATCAATCTTATCTTTACCCGTTTATCTTGTTTTATTTTTAAAACCAGTATAGCTCTGCTCGGTTAGTGTGATGTTGTTAACATTGGCATTGCAGTTGCAACTAATATTAAGTCTCACTTGACAAATGAGCAGCCTTTAGTATTTGGAGAAAAAAAAACTTTGCCGGGTTTCAAACACATTAACAAAACAAATCTTTTTTTAGTTTTAAATTACATTAAAAATGAAATTGGGTCTTTGGGAATACAACGCGAAAAGGCGCATATTTAGTGTAAACCCGGATGACGCGATCAACGCTGTTGAAGAGTGTTGAACGCTTATTTTTGTCCGAACAGCTTGCACATGTACTTACTTCTTTAGAGTATTTAATTGACTGCTTGACATTAAGAGACTGGAATTATTTAGATGGCGATACCAAAGAGCTTAATGATAGAAAGAGGGGGAACTTGGTACAGAACTGCGAGACGAAAGGTACGAGTTATGCGCCCTTGTTAGCATGCTGAAAACGGCTCGTGGCAGAAAGTCAAAAGGCGATCGAGTGAAACAGGGCAGTGACTTTTGCACAGCCATCAATTGCCACAATGCCAGATACAAGAAAAGTTGTGTTGGCAAGTCCTTCTTCACATTTCCAAGAGACAAAGAAAGGTAAATTGCAATTGAAAAACTTCTAAGACCGCTGCAGTGCTGTTAGTGTTAAAACAATCGGAGAGCGGCTTGAATGATTCATGTTATACCTATGTGCTAAATCCAAAACAGTTTGCTTGCTGACAATTTACGTTCAACAGGTCGCTCACTGTTTACGTTATTGTTAGGTTGTTTGACTATATTTGTGTTTATATTTCAAAAGTAGATGTCAGATTGGCAGTTTGGCTTCGTCAAACTGCTTATGTTAACAAGTTAAATTAGACTAAGTCTGTTTTCTCCTCGTGATCAAATACTGTGCAAGATAACCCCTTACCTAGGCACAAAAATGGTCCTTGATCTGTTGTAATCCCTTTTCGTTCGAGTGTAAACGGGGAAAAAAATGTAATGTAGAAACTCAGTCCTTGTTCTGATCTGTGAATTTTTGCGCATTAGATCTATATTGCATGGAATGTTGTAGTCTAGGTTCTGATTGTTCTGTCTGATTAATTAATTATTTTCCATGACGTGACTGATGTTATTAAGCCAGTGATGTGGGAGGTGAGAGGGTTGGGGGGGTAGGGGAACACCTAATATAAATTAAATTCACACTATTAGTGAAACATTTTGTTATTGTGCTTTATTGTGATTAATTCATTGAATGACAGAGCTCTCTCTTCCCCAACCCCTCTCTCTCTCTCTCTCTCTCTCTCTCTCTCTCTCCCACGATTATGGATTTACACAGTTTCGGATAAATGAAACAGTCTGTCATGCATATTTTAATTTTAAAATATCTGTCGTTGATTAAAAAATAATAAATTCCAGGGCAGAAAACGAACCTATGACATACACACATAAGCAGCATAAAAGCACCTAATAAATGTCAAAAAGTAAACATAAACAAAAACAAAACAAAAAAGCCAGCAGTAGCGGAATGTTAATAATAATGATGGTTAAAAGTTTGGTTTTTGCAAACGTTGCCATAAAAATGTTCTTTTGCAATGGCATAGGCTCAATAAGTTACCACGGGCAGATCATTCATATAGCAGATGATGAAATATAGCCAGCCCGAGCAAAGGGAAATAATCCGTGAGAGCGTCTCGCATTTTTGTATAGGACATAATGGAAGTTCCTCCTCTTTCCGTAATAAGCTCTTTGGCGATACTACACGGATGATACGACAGAGGCAGTAGTAAGAACTGAAATTGTGATAATAACATGTCATTATCAAGCATAATTCAGAGGAACATAACAATAATAATAATAATAATAATAATAATAATAATAATAATAATAATAATAATAATAATACCGGATGCTGTATATGCACTTTCCCCCAAATGGCCAATCAGGCTCAATGCACCGCGATCTGTACCAACGTACACGCTCACATGTGTATGTTTCATACACTCTCACAAACACAACACACATCTATCACTCAAACATTTGTGTAAAGGCTGGGAGATCGCTATTAGAAGCCGGAAATGACACATACTTTTATTATTACAAATTTTAGATTGACTGCATCCAAAACCATAACTGAAGGGAGGGAGACCTGAATAGTCTGGTACCTAAAGGACGAGAATAGGGGTGTCGGATAGCGCAGTGGTTGGAGCACTCGCTACTGTGTCGCAAGTTAAGCACCGCCCAGTGCGGTTAACCCTTGGATGGGTGACCGCAAAAACGTGAAGCGACAAATAGCAACGCCCCCAATTGACTCAACTGTGACTGAGTACCTACTCTCTTAAGGGTGGGGAAGGTAAAGCAGCGAGGGAGAGAGATGGGCATCACCCTCATTACGCTGGCCCAAGATAAGTGTGATCTCCAACATCACGTTCCCCTACGGCCTCAAGGCTATGGGACTACCTTTACCTTACCTTTTACCTAAGTGACGAAGTTCGCTAGCGTTGTACACACAAAAATGAAATAAGTACCTTTAGGAAGTTGTGATGAGATAACAGGGCTTAAAGAACGTAGGTAAAACTTGGCCTACAATACCGCTCAACAGTCAGTTATCGGACCTTCAGACTTTGACTTGTTCGATGTTCGGCCAAGTTAATGATCAAATCCCCCACCTTTGTTAGTGGATTACCGAGTCTTGAGGGACAACGGTGCAGCAATTTGTTACCTAATACTCTGATTGCAGTCTGGTCAAAGACTTGTGGGACTTTAATACACCCTAGCTCAAAGGTAAGAGGGAAGGGAAGAGAGGGGGGAAGGGAAGAGTGGGGGGGGAATAATGTGGGTAGGAGACTTTTAGACGGGTGGGCTAGAGTGGAATTAGGAGGTTAAAAAAGTAAAGTGAGAGAGAGAGAGGAGAGAAAGGGCGGTAGTTAGTCAGAGAGCCGTTAAGACCGTGGGGTATGGCTATGGAGCTAGAGAGAGTGAGAGAAAGAGAGACAGAGAGAGAGAAAGACAGAAAGGACATATGTATGAGTGTCTGGCATATCCGCTTGGGACATGAGCATCAGAATCTTTCAAGTCTCCGCGATGGAATACATGCATACTCACTAGACCTCGGTTTACACTCTCGGAGTAAGGGCATTGCGCTGCATGAGTAGGAGGATCGCGCTATCTGCATGCTTGTTTGTGATTCCAACCGCTGTCAACAGGTTTGACCGCCTTCTCTCTCTCTCTCTCTCTCTCTCTCTCTCTCTCTCTCTCTCTCTCTCTCTCTCTCTCTCTCTCTCTCTCTCTCTCTCTCTGACTCTCTCTTACTCTGTCGATATTTGCAGCCTTTTTTCATTCCTCTATCACCCTCTCCCACTTCACCTTCTTTCCTCTTTCCACCTCCCACAATGTATGTGAAAGTGCAGTGGAGCAATGACAGGTCCAAGACTGGTGTTCAGTACGGTGGCAGCAGGGATAGCTCAGTCGTCAGAGCGCTCGACTTGTGTACGCGCGTCTCGGGCGACGTAAGTTCGAATCCTGACTTCAGCAAACTATTTTGTGATTGCTGGATAGTAGTGGCCAGCGCTTTGAGAAGCTCTGTGAGCTTATATAAGTGCGCTATATAAGAGTAATCTCTTTCTTTCTTTCTTTACGGTGTGACAGTGGAGCAATGACAGGTCCAATACTGGTGTTCAGTACGATGTGACAGTGGAGCAATGACAGGTCCAAGACTGGTGTTCAGTACGGTGTGACAGTGGAGCAATGACAGGTCCAAGACTGGTGTTCAGTACGATGTGACAGTGGAGCAATGACAGGTCCAAGACTGCTGTTCAGTACGGTGTAACAGTGGAGCAATGACAGGTCCAAGACTGGTGTTCAGTACGGTGTGACAGTGGAGCAATGACAGGTCCAAGACTGCTGTTCAGTACGGTGTGACAGTGGAGCAATGACAGGTCCAAGACTGCTGTTCAGTACGGTGTGACAGTGGAGCAATGACAGGTCCAAGACTGGTGTTCAGTACGGTGTAACAGTGGAGCAATGACAGGTCCAAGACTGGTGTTCAGTACGGCGTGACAGTGGAGCAATGACAGGTCCAAGACTGGTGTTCAGTACGATGTGACAGTGGAGCAATGACAGGTCCAAGACTGGTGTTCAGTACGGTGTGACAGTGGAGCAATGACAGGTCCAAGACTGGTGTTCAGTACGATGTTACAGTGGAGCAATGACAGGTCCAAGACTGGTGTTCAGTACGATGTGACAGTGGAGCAATGACAGGTCCAAGACTGGTGTTCAGTACGGTGTGACAGTGGAGCAATGACAGGTCCAAGACTGGTGTTCAGTACGGTGTGACAGTGGGAATGTGACCAAAGCCATGTCACTGCCAGGTACAATAGCCTGTAACATCTACCTGCCTTTACACCACTTGTTTGAGTGATGGATGTGTATTTGTTTTGTGTGTGTGTGAGGGTGGATGAGACAGGTGAGTGTGTATGTTGGTACAGATCGCCGGGCTTTGAGCCTGATTGATATGGGGAAAGGCGCGATTATGGGCGTCTCGGGCGGTTAGAGTTAGATCCTGTATCGGCCAGCGCCTTAAGTCTTGTCATGTACGGTGAGATATGTGCGCTATAAAAGTCCTCAATAATAATGAATATATAATTTAAAAAATAAATAACATAGCATCCAGTATTATTATTATTATTATTATTATTATTATTATTATTATTATTATTATTATTATTATTATTATTATTATTATTATTATTATTATTATTATTATTAACTGCTTATTTCTGTAGTTTTGTCCTCACAGTGACAAGATTAGCCCTTCATGGTCACCCAACACTGCGTGAACGAGCCATTCTTACTTGACGCCATTTTCATTTAACGCTCTTGAGACGGTTATAAAAGGTTGGGTGGTAAAGGTAGTCCCATAGCCTTGTGGTCGTAGGGGAGCGTGATGTTGGAGATCACACTTATCTTGGGCCAGCGTAATGATGGTGATACCCATCTCTCTCCCTCGCTGCTTTACCTTCCCCACCCTTAAGAGAGTAGGTACTCAGTCACAGTTGAGTCAACTGCGGGCGTTGTTATTTGTCGCTTCACGTTTTGCGGTCACCCATCCAAGTGCTATCCGCACTGGACGGTGCTTAACTTGCGACACAGTAGCGAGTGCTCCAACCACTGCGCTATCCGACACCCCAGACGGTTATACAGGGTGACACGTTGAATGTTTACTGGATTTCGTTTCTTCTACCATTTCCCCTTGTTTTTATACTGTACGGCATCCATAGCCTAAACATTCACGTTGAGGCTGTTTATCTGACATGGAAAACAAACAAACAAACAAACAAAACTGTAAGTCAAATTATATTAGATGTTGCGACAGAAGAACAAGGTGAGAATGTGCTATTCCATAAGATATTAGTGTCGCATTCAACAGGTGAAGCATAACAATATACGGCTAAACAAAGTTTTATATAAAAAATGTATTTAAATAAAGAAACCGAAATGTAGATCTAGAAACTACACAATAAAGGAGACTGTCGTCTAAAATATTGCACGCATCATTGTTTCGGTGAACCAAGTTGTCAGGCTCGTTTCACGGGCTTGGTCAAGCATTGTAATCCAAGGGAAGTAATCGGATACCTTATTGTAATTAATCATGACACTTTCGGTCAGAGCTTGTTAAGGAGGCTTGGCCAGACTGAAGAAGGTATGCCTATGGACATTGAAGACAATCCCTCATAATCCTCTCCATTTCAAACTGTTGACGACGAAAGCAGTCTAACCTCGCGACCATAAGAGTTAGCATGTACTTTCCCCCCGTGTTTGTACCTCACGTCAAGGGGCATTTGTTTGTTATGTACGACTGTGCGTTAACACGCCAGCGTACACGTTCACTGATTTAGGTAAATAAGCCTCCAGCCTGATTTAAGAAAAAAGTGCGCATATAACTATTAGTAGTATTATTAGTATTAAATAGGTCATGGTATGGTTAACACCAGATTGAAACCAAAATCAGTTCTTGGTATCTTTAATAATGAATACTTGTGAAACTTTAACTATAAATAAAATAATAAATTATAAATTCTCTAATTTTGTGTGGTGTAGTTGAACTAAAGCAAAACAATTGGAGTACAAAACATTGAGAACGAACAATTTTCTCAAAATCACCGACTGTTTGCTTGCTGGCTTTACATGAATTGTTTGACATGTCCAGTTATTTGTGTGTGTGTGTGTGTGTGTGGGTGCGGGTGGGTGCGCGTGTGTGTGTGTGTGTGGGTGTGTGTGTGTGTGGATTGGAGCGTTTGTTTTGCGCTAGTAGACGAGTCATTTACAGCGTTTATTGGGTGTAGAAAGTGAAGTAACGACAGGTAACAGGACAAGAACAAGAACAAGAACACCGCAGTTATTCATAACAACGTTGTATCTGTTTAACAGTACCATCAAAAGAGCCACTGAGTGTAAACATCGATCACAGGTTTACAATTTCACAACACTCATATAGAGTAAGTAATCTCAGAATTGGTCAAAATGTAAATAAAGATTCCTCAGTTTAGTCTAACTTACCACGCTAACCCGATCATACTTTACGAGACAGACGCAGCCACACACACATTCACACACACCCAAACGCACACACACTCACACAACCGTGTAGAAACGCCGTTGTGATGACTTTAATGATATACTACATACGTTACTTTGACATTTTTACAAATTTGTCCATTTTTTTAAAGCTAACCCTAACCCAAACTCTAACCCAAACCCTAACCCTTAACCTAACCCTAAGAGGCTAAGCCTAACACAGCCCTAACCCTAACGGAACACTGTTTTGACGTCAAAATAACGGGATCCGTCAAAAGAAAGTACGTATAGATTCAAGTGTATGTCAGAATAACGGCGTTTCTATCTAGCCACACACATACACACTCACTCCCCGCAACAACACACCATCATCATCGTCATCGTCATCATCATCATCATCATGTAAGAGAGTGATGTTATTTTCATTGTTTTAATAAATATCCGTTATCAGTATTATTATGTTTATCTGCGTTTTCTCAAACCTTTAATGTAATCTAATTATTTCTAATGTATCTAATTAAATTATGAACATTGGTCTCACCACAAGTATATCAACTAACAAGTTAGTATCTCCCTTCTATGTCTCTGTCGACGTGCGCTTAGAGAAGAAGATCCGTTGATATGATGATGATGGTCATTGTTGTCAGGGTGGCGACGTGGTGATCGTCCTTAACGCTCATGCAATAGGACGTTAAGCATCGTTTTTCGTTCGTTCGACGTGCGCGTACAACCGGTTGCTTCCCTTTACATGCTCTGCGCTCCATAGAGCGTCGATGGCCTAAACTTCAAAACCAAGAGGAATTATGGGTAGGGAAATCCTTTTCTGAAATGACGTCGGCAGGACTCTTCGCGATTGGTGCATGGCACACGAGACACACGCAAAATGGCATCACAAGAAGATTGGTTAGATCTGAATTCGTCTAATTTGACCTCGCATGCTGCTGGATAACAATTCAATTTGAATTTGCTTTCAAAAATCAAAAGAGAGCGAGACCACAACAAAGTACAACGAGCCAAGGCGACGCAAACACTCAATGTCGACACAAACTACAAAAGGTAAGTACCCGTGACCATACACAAGAAAGTAGGCCTAACCACATTGCAAAATAGGATTGATCATCACCATGACTGAATTTTTCCACCCCACCTTCCAATCGGTACGGAATCGAACATATGCTCAAATCATCATATCTTTGACAGAACTTGCATGTGCATTATACAGTGTGATTCAAGCGATAAATGAACCATCACATCGAACGATCTGAGCAGCTGAATCAATCATTCAATGACAATGCCAATGGCGAACGGTCGTTCACTGAGACTCACGATCGCCTGCACTGAGCTCACATACATGTGTGCATGTTTCTATAAATTCATCGTGTTCTCCTTCGATAATTGAGCAAAGCCTTTGTTCACTACCAGAAATATGCAGTTTCTCTCCCAACTTTCGTTTAATTTCAGCCAGCACATCTTCGCGAGAAATGGCGACCATGACTGCAACCGTAGCTAGTTATAAGTTACTTCCCTTGAACAGATTTCCCAGAATTCTCTATTCTATTTTTAGGTTTGGGTTACTCCCGTCTCAGCTTGTGGCTAAAACCAAGGGCAACGGGACCACCGCACGTCGACTAGGGGCAATACGAGATACTAACTTGTTAGTTGATATACTTGTGGTCTCACACAATCTAATTGTGTAGAAAAGCGTGCATAAGGCCTATTCACTTAATATTTTATAAAATAAAAGATAGCAGTAGTAATTATATCCAACTGGCGTTACAGAAGTTCATAATTTTGACTTCATATAATTTATCAGATTCTGTACTGCGCTTTTGAATTATCTGCGCATGTCGGAAGAGACGTAGTGAACTGTTTTATGACTTGCTAGTTCGCGTTAAGAATATTGTGATCATTCCTTCTGCTGCAGCTGATGAAGAAACGTCTTTGTTAGTTTCACTTTTAGTTAGAAGTTCACTATAATATTTTAGTCTTTCATCTACTTTTATTACATGATGAACTACTTTCGCCCTGAATCCCATCGATGTCGGTATGTGCTGAAACTATTTATAGCCTGATTATTGGTGTAATGCTTTATTTTGTTTATCATTTAATAATATCGTTTTAGATAATTTTTCTAAACAAATAATTTCTTTATAAATTTAAAGAATGGATTAAATTGGAATGGATTTGAGAAGCTCTTTGTAAATATATTTCGTTATTATAAAAGTAAATCGTAATAATTAATTCTTTAATTTCATAATTTCTATTACTGACTCTTGATTTTGGAAACTAATTTAATGTTCCTTTATCTCTTGATCTTGGTGGCCATTTTGAATTTGTAATCATAACTTCATATCTTTTGTCTAAAGTTCCGAGTTTATTTTGTAATTGCCTGAAATTCTGGAAACAATTAAATTTATAAATGTCATATTTGGCTTATTAACGTATAATTGAAAGTTTGGTATTTGTCATTAGTTAAAGTATCATTGTATTATCTTGTTCATAGATATCTATTTTATTTATTTAGCCTAGTTATTTACTAGTCCTGATTGTTTTCTTTCAGGGCCTTGCTTGCATGATCAGTGGATAGATTTACGATAGTCTCTCATGTCGACTCAAACTCTGAATAAAAAGCAAGTCAACCCAATTTAACTAAGTGTTAGTCTCAGTAGACGTGCTATAATACTTTCTTTTTGAATCACTCGTATGCACCCTGCTACCATCATTTCTTCTTCGTCTTGAGGTATGGAAATCTATTTTATTTATTTCATTTAATGTCTAGTGAGATGTGATATTAAACAGTATATTAAATTATAAACAGATTCACATAAATTAAAATAAATAATTTTTAAAAGGAATAAAAAATAATCTAACAATATAATTATCTAACACACATAATTATGTAGTTACTGCTTATTTATGATATATGATGAAGAAAGCAAGATTGAAATGATGAGGAAGAAAGCAAGATGGCAACCATAAATAATAGTTGTTCCAACCTTCGCGGAAAATGTATTTAAAATTATAATAATTGAAAAAATAATTACAAACTAATCAATGTATATTGTATGTATGATATATATGTTATTATAAATATAACTATTTCAACTTTATTTTTAAAACCTAAGCAACTCTGCTCAAACCTGTGTTAAAACATAAATTTAAACCTCATGGATCGTTTTAAAGAATCAGTATATTTTATTCATTTAATTTTAATGATGACTGGCAAACGTTTGAATGATTATCATCTTAACTATGGCATCGTCATTATAATTTATGTCTATGTTTGTAAATTCACGTAATTTTCTTAGAAAGTCTCATATGACGTCATACAATTGACGACATGCTTTTAAAGCAAAGTTGGCTATAAAAGGCGCAAGTCTCCTCTTCTAAATAAAATTAATATAGTCTCCTCTCTGAAAATCCTTATTGGGAAGAGAGGGGACTATAAACTAATAACATAACATAACATCTGAAAATCCTTACCGGGAAGAGAGGGGACTATAAACTGATTAAATAAATAAATAATAAATAATATTATTATTTTCCCCTATATGCTCAGGTGTCTGGGGACACTAATCTACCCAACAACATTATTATTATTATTATTATTATTATTATTATTATTATTATTATTATTATTATTATTATTATTATTATTATTATTATTATTATAAGAATTGACGAGCTGGAGAATATATCAGTGCTTTAGATGTACTTACGTATGATTTTAAATCTAAACCTTGGCCGTTACTCAATGTATCATAACTGCTCAGTAAATAGGTCTTTATAACATTGCATTGTAATATTATTAAGTGCTGAATTATTATGTTTTTATTACAAATGCAAGTAGTATTTTTCCAAAATTGTTATCCAAGAATTCTAATATAATCTAAATGCTAAACTATAAATCTGCCTAGGGACTCCTGTATGCTAATTAAACATAAATCTCTAGTTTTCTTTAACTGATAATCTAATGTTCATTTTCATAGCATTAATATTCTTTGCTCCTTGTTTTGCTGCTCTGTCTGCTATATCATTATGTAATCTTCTACAAAGTGAAGGCAGCCAAAACATATTTATATTTATTCCTCTGCTTTTTAAAGTGAATTAGGTATTCTATTTCAAATATAATATGATCTCTGTCGTGATTTTCATTAGAATTGAATGCATTTAATACCAAATGTTTATCAACATAATTATGAGAACATTATACAAATCAAATGGTGTATTAATTAATGTATAAAGAGACTGAATGTACTAAAGTATAGGCTGGGTGATAGGATCAAACTGCAAATATCGACATTGCGATGCTAACTAGGAGAGTGAAACTAAGCGTTCACCAAGGCCAAAAAAAAAAGAAAAAAGAAAAGATCTGTTTACGGTAACATAGCCATGATAGGAAACAAAAAATGGTCGGTCGGTAGGCTTACGTTTTCTTCTGAACCTTTTTCACCTTTGGTGCGATTTTTATTTTTTTTATTTTTTTCCCAGACAATCTTTCCCGCATAAAAAAACAAAACAAAAAAAAACACGTTTAGGGTCCGGTAAAAAAATTAGTGTCGGTGGTGATATCGTAAACAGATTTTTGTTGCCCCTTACTAAGGACAATGCAGTTTTTAATGTTGAGACGTTTGATGATAGTTATAAGATATTTACTTGTATACCGCACTTTCCCTTAAAGCCATGCTCAAAGTGCGTCACCGGATAGTTTGCAGCCCACAGCCTACGAGTAATTGTTTGCTTCTCTTCTGTAAGAGCTTTTTGGGACTGTAAAATGTTTGTCACACTTTGCTATTGAGAAATGTTACCAATCCACAACTGCTTCAAGCCGTCACCACCGCCACGATTTTTTCCTCCATCGTCAGGATGGCGACCTAAAACTTCAGAGTCTTCGCCATCGTCGTTAGGATTTCTGACGCCCTCACACCTCTTGGAGAACCTGGTCCACGTCTCCTTGATGAAGGCTGGCGCCTGGGGCCAAGGGTTGGGGCCCTGTAGACGGTACTGGGCCGGCAGGCAAGGGCCGAAGTAGCATTTGAAAGCCAAGCTGGGGTCTTGGAGCAACATGCGCCACAGGTCTGGCTTAGCACCAAACTGTTCTGCTATCTCGTCCATACACTGAACCCACGGCGTCTGAAATACAAATACACATCCTGTTCACGCCTCGGTAATGTACCCTCGTGCTGTCTTGTTCCGATTAGTCCAAAGCCCACACGCACGCACACACACACAGACACACACACATATTTATGATACTCCTGTGGTCAAGCCTATATTTTTTCCGCAGTTTTAATGAAACATGGATTGCAACCACCTAATATGAATAATTGCCATTGATGGAGGAGGATTGCCATTGGACAACACGATGACCTGTTCACAGTGGTCAAAAAAGTAAACTCCGATGATATGGCCACGTCACCAGATCATCAGGTCTTGCAAAGACCATCCTGCAAGGCACAGTGCAAGAAGGTAGAAGAAGAGGGAGACCGAAAAAGAGGTGGGAGGACAACATTCGAGAATGGACTGGTTTGACACTGAGATAAACAATCAGTGAGACAGTTAAGGGGGTTAAAATAAGTTCTCAAACTTCCTAATCCGTCGGCCGCGCTCAGTGGCCACTCAGGTAAATTCAGGTAAAGGTAAATTGCTGAGGACAGGGAAAGATGGAGTACGCTGGTTAAACGATCATCTGTGGTGCCCCTACGACCTCCGAGTTATGGGATAGGATAGGGATAGGATAGGAATATGAATAAAGTTCGATAGACTAGTGCGATTTTCTGATCAAACGATTTTGATTGTCCTGTGTCTCTACCCCTTCTTTGACGGCTGTGGGTTGAGAGCGTCAGGAAGCGCGTTGCCTATATTGATATTCCCTACTAGGTTATCATGTGTGGTGTCTAACAGTTGTACTGTCTGTGCTTGCAAGGAGCAAGAGATTGACCTACCTGTAGTGTGTGCCTTCGTGATTTGTAGTACTGTGCCTCCATTGCTCTCAACTTGGCATTTATGTCCTCCTCCATCAAGCTTCTGTCTGGCAAAGTCGCTCTACCTGTATACAGCGGAGAAAGAACGCTCTTGAAATTAATGCATCAAGTATGCAACGACCTACCTACTAACAGCGTGCAATGTTTGCCGTAGCAGAAGGTACATATTGCGTTTACACACACACACACGCACACACACACACCCACCCACACTCACACACACCCACACACACACCTAGAGGAGGGATGGAGGGACAATATAAGTGAATGAAAGTGAACTAAGGTGAAAGGAAAAGTAGTGTTACCCAGCAAGATGTTGACGAACCAGCGACACTGCAGTTCCGAGATGGGCATGACGGCACCAATGGCCTGAACAAGACCCACCACCCCCAGTGTAGCGTGAGGGAGGTGTGGGGGAAACAGGTATTTGTACAAACGAACGCGATTCTCTTTTACCTGCAACACCGCAAAAACAAACGCATGAAATTAAATAAAATCTGATTATTAATGATGATGGGATGAGGTCAATCAATATTTTATAAGATGAAACCTCCATTTTTAAATGTAAAAGTTTCTGATGAGATAAAATCCCCATGAATGCAGTATGTAAGGATGCACTTCTTGCCTTTTTGCCGCGAGCAGGATCTTTCGGAGGGCTGTTTACATGGACAACGCTGACTGGAAAGGACACAGGAGTATAAGCTAAAGCGATTGGGTAAACATTACCCCCAAACCAAGGCTGACATTAATCCTGGCTCAAACCTAACCCTATCCCAAACACTGGACTTCTGTAAGGGTTAAGGTTTAGACTAGGGTTATGTTAGGTTTTGGACTCTAGTATAAGGATAAGGCTACTCGGAGAAATGTTTTGGTCTCAAGTAAAAAGCAAGTGACACAAACGAACAACACAGAGGAGAAGAAGAAGAAGAAGAAGAAGAAGAAGAAGAAGAAGAAGAAGAAGAAGAAGAAGAAGAAGAAGAAGAAGAAGAAGAAGAAGAAGAAGAAGAAGAAGAAGAGGCAGAAGAAGAGGCAGAAGAAGAGGCAGAAGAAGAAGAAGAAGAAGAAGATCACCATCAACACCAACAACGACGGCAAAGGAAGTAAAGAATGAGAAATAGTAGAGCCATGTGTTACCCACCTGAATCACTTCTGGGTCGACAAAGTTCAGTCTGTAGTCATATCCGGTGGCCATTATGATTGCGTCCACTTCTTGAATGGAGCCGTCTTGGAACTGTACGGCCCGCTTATGGATTTTGGCTACGCCGGGTCTCACCTCCACCCTTCCACTCATCAGGTGAAATGGGATTTCATCGTTAATGGTGGGGTGAGCGCCAAGTAACCTGAATTACAAAAACAGACATATTTGATCTATTTATAAAATGTTATGTTTGTTTGTCACATGTCTTCCTCTCTCCATTCCTCTTTCACCTCTCTTCCTCTGTCTCCCAACCACTCTATTAGATTACATTGTTCTCCTTTGCATGTTATATTAACATTATTAGTTCCACTATTGTGTAGTTAAGGTATATACTACTAGTGGTTTTGTACCCTGGCAAGCAAGGGTACACAGGTTGCTGTTTAAAATGTAGACAGAGAGACAACTGTTGTCTGCGAGTTTCATTTGGACGATTTTGCCTTGGCTTCTAAAAGTATCTTTAAAAATGTTAGGCATGATATTTATTGCAATGTACTTACACTTACAGCCGACGCTGTTGTCAAATGCCGTCTGCAAAGTTATATGTGACGTCACGTTTGGGCTTGAATGGGATTCTTGCAAGATTGTTTGCGAATGAATTTTTGTGCGCATATAAGTATGGATGAAAAAGAAAGTGAACAGGTAACCTTCAGCTGTAAGATTGGTGACATGAGTGCAAAAGTGTTTTGAATGGAAATAAAACAAAATTTGCGGTATTACGGAACTGCACGTTCTTGACATGGGTTGAATCGGAAGCGCGTGGAATGAGGCTTTTGCAGTTTGTGGACATTTTGTTTATTTATTTATCTCAGAAACGGTTAAACGTTCGGTAAGGAAATGTCGGCTATAACGATTTCGCGGGTTTTGAGCGCACAGCAGGCCGATCCTCAGCGCCCAGCACCTGCCCAGATCAGCGTCCATACCGGACAAACTTTACAGTAGAGGCGAAGAAGGACTTCCGGCTAAGCAATTTATATATATATATATATATATATATATATATATATATATATATATATATATATATATATATATATATATATATATATATATATATATATATATATATATATATATAGATTGTTCCATTTAATTTCAATTCTATATAAATATCTATGGGTGAGTGAGAGTGTATGTATCAACTACAATGTGAGATTGAAAAACGACTGATTGTAAGATTAGCAAATTAATGCTGAATTGATTTATTTGTAGCAATAAAATATTGAATCTCAATCTCTCTCTCCTCCTACCACCCCCTTCTCCTTGTCTCTCATTGCCTTTCTATCAACCGGTGAAAGGCCATTCATCACAAAGTACAAATAACATTCACTAATGGGCGACGTCTTCTCTCATTCACTCAATTTTTAACAGAAATCATCAAAAAAAAAAGCGCCAAATAAAAGAATAATCATCCAGCTGTAAATCAAAACAAGCAAAACATCATTTCAAGGAATATTCATCATGCTATTGCAGAAGTAAGCTTGTGTCACCCCATTGGGCACCTTGTGCCAATACTCAATAAAGAAGGAAATTTCTGCAAAATAATGGGATGAAGAGAGTAAACACAGCAAAGTGCACTAGACTGAAGTTCGACCTGGACAAACTGCAAGACCCGGAGGTGGCAGAAATATTTCGGGCCACAATTGGAGGGAAATTTGCACCACTGCTCATTTTGGGAGCTAGTAAAGTAGATGTCAACACCATGACCACAACCTTCAACTTAGCTGTGACAGATGCCGCCACGGAGATCCTTGGAAAGCACCGGCCAAAGAAGAAGCTGTGGATCACACCTGAACTTTTGGACCTGTGTGATAAACGAAGAGAGATGAAAAAGAAAAAGAACACCTCACAGGGAGCTGATGTCTACCGAAAAATCAACAATGACATCCGAAAAGGCATGCGCACCGCAAAGGAGAACTGGATAGAAGATCAGTGCCAGGAAATCGAGAACAGTCTGAACAAGAACAACAGCAAGAAGGCTAACCAGACTCTGAGACTGTGAAGCGGCTGACAAGTGTTAAACAGCCCAAGGTCTCCGTGATCCAAAGCAAGTCTGGCATATATATGCCTTACAGAAGAACAAGAAGTCTTGGACAGATGGACATAGTACTGCTCTGACCTTTATAACCACAAACCAAACGGAGACCCATCAGTTCTAGCATGTCCAGAGAACAGAGAAGAAGAAGAAATCCTCCCAATTCTCCGAGAAGACGTTGAGGCAGCAGTGCAATTGCTGAAGAAGGGGAAGTCAGCGGGAGTGGACAACATACCCACTGAACTGCTTCAAGCAGGAGGAGAAGCGATGATTAACGCACTCACCAAAAAAAAAAAAGATGAACAACAAGATGACCTGCTCACAGTGATGAAGAAACGGAAACTCCGATGGTGTGGCCACGTCACCAGAGCATCAGGTCTTGCAAAGACCATTCCGCAAGGCACAGTGCAAGGAGGTAGAAGAAGAGGGAGACCGAAAAAGAGGTGGGAGGACAACATTCGAGAATGGATTGTTTTGACACTGAACGAAACAATCAGGGTTGCTGAGGACATGGAAAGATGGAGTACGCTGGCTAAACGATCATCTGTGGTGCTTTAACGACCTCAGAGTTATAGGATAGGATAGGATAGGATAGGACAGAATAGGATAGGATAGAGCACAACTTCGAGAAAAAGTGAAAAATAAACAATCAAAAAGCTTTTTTAAGATAACATCAATTTACTTTCACTACAAAACTATCAACAGTTTCTTCTGCAGGTTCTCACAGCAAATGCGGCATTCAACAGGGACTCAGGTAAATGAAGGCATCTATAAACCAAAAATAGTGCAAAAACAGGGAAAAAATACAAATAAACATTGTTTTTTTGGGGGGAGACATAACCTACCCTATGGCACAAAGAGCCCCGACCTACCCTAAGCATGTGCTGGGAGACTCTCCTTACCCTCACGCGCTTCTCTCTCCATCTCTCTCTCTCTCTTACCCTCCCGCTCTTCCCCATTTCTCCCAGACTCACGCTGCCCTTCTCTCCTTTCTATATGC
Source organism: Oncomelania hupensis (assembly GCA_036898135.1). Lineage (NCBI taxonomy): Eukaryota > Metazoa > Mollusca > Gastropoda > Littorinimorpha > Pomatiopsidae > Oncomelania > Oncomelania hupensis. Next base: position 10,399,917 of record CM072521.1, on the reverse strand, counting down.
CCTCTATATATAGCTGAAGGATTTATCCTCTCTCACTATCCTTTTTCACCCCTCATCTCTCTCTCTCTCTCTCTCTCTCTCTCTCTCTCTCTCTCTCTCTCTCTCTCTCTCTCTCTCTCTCTCTCTTTCTCTTGATCTGTACCTCAATGGCTCAGTTGCGTTAAATTTGTTTCGTTCCTATCTTTATGAACGTACGCAATTTGTACATATTCATGGAATAAATTCATCTGTAGGCCATATAATGCATGGGGTCCCTCAAGGATCGGTTCTAGGTCCTATTTTATTTTGTATTTATATTAATGATTTACCGTTACACCTCTCAGATAATTCTGTTGAATGCCATAATTATGTTAGCTGATGACACGATATTGCACAAACAAGGGAGGAACATAGGTGAAATTCAACGATCTCTACAAGGTGCCCTTAACAATGTTGCTGATTGGTGCAGGTTAAATCATATGTCACTGAATCCAGCTAAATCAAAAACCATGTTAATTACAACTAGACAAAAGCATCAGCGGGCTCCACTTTCTCTTGATTTAGTCGTGAATGGAAATAATATTAAACATGTTGAAAATTTAGGCGTCCTCGTAGACAACAAATTCAGTTGGCATTCACGTATTGAAAATCTTTGTAAAACTCTCTCAAAAAATTATTTATGTTGTCTAAGCTTCAATCTATCATAACTGCAGATGCTAAGAAGCTCTTTTATAATGCTCATATCAAACCTCACATTGATTATGCATCAACAATATGGGACGGCTGCAGTGATGTCTTGTTTAAAAAAATTAATTCTATTCACCGCAGAGCGGCAAAATTACTTGTCTCCAACATTTCCATCAATACTGATTCAAAATTAAAACTAGCTGATATGCATCCCCTTAACAAACATCTTAATTACAATAAAGCCGTTTTAATGTACAAAATACTAAACAATAGAGCTCCTGATTATTTAAAAGTACTTTTTAGCAAACCTTCATCTCCTTATTCAATTTTCAGACATAATTTAACATTGCCACAGCCACGATTAGACATATTTAAAACATCTCTGTCATAGTCTGGTCCAAGTATGTTCAATTCTCTACCACCAGAGATCAAGGAAAGTAAATCATTAACATTGTTTAAAACTAGACTCCACACATGTCTATTTTCCATTGCTTCTAATATTTAAGTTGATTGTATACATTTTGTTCTTTCCTATCTTGCGTCAGTTTAATTTGTTGGGGTGTGAATTTAGCTTGTGTATGTGTGTGGTTGTGGTGGTGGGGGGGGGAGAGTAGTAGTAGGGAAGGGGTATTGGAGAGGGATGGAGGGAGGGAGTATGTGTATTTCGGTACATTAATTTTCTTAGTATTCTTTTTTAATTCTAACCATTGTTAAGGTTTGTGTTAGTTTCAAATCAATTTTATGTTATTTATTTTGTTCTGATTTTTTTATTTCTGTTATATTACAATTTTATTAAGGACTAGCTGTAAGACAGGTCCATAGGACCTAATGCTATTATCCTATTAAAGGTCTCTCTCTCTCTCTCGCTCTCGCTCTCTCTCTCTCTCTCTCTCTCTCTCTCTCTCTCTCTCTCTCTCTCTCTCTCTCTCTCTATCTATCTCTCTCTTTTCTCTGACCTGTGTTTTGGCGTTAGGCCCAGCTTGGCGTGATCCATACGGAGGGATGCTATCTTCTCCACCGCCCACTGCAGCATACGCTGCGGTAAATGCGCCATAAAACGGCTGTTGGCCACCATGTCCGCTGGAACGCCCGACGCCGCTGTCCGACCCACGATCCACGACCCTCTCCTCGTACTCAGCAACACCTGAAATGTTGAAGCGGTTATCTGGACGATTGGTTTATTGCGCTACTGGCTGATTGAGCAACTGGTTGACTGGTCGATGAATTAAATGTTTGAAAGAGTGGCCGAGTGAAATAAGTATCAGATTGAGTGAGTGAATGAGTGAGTGAGTGAGTGAGTGAATCAGTGAATGAGTGAATGAGTGAGTGGGTGAGTGAGTGAGTAGGTGAGTGAATTAATGAATGAGTGAGTGAATGAGTGAGTGAATGAGTGGGTGAGTGAGTGAGTGAATGAGTGAGTGAATGAGTGGGTGAGTGAGTTCTCATACACAGGAAATACTGCTATCAGTAGACTACTAGCTTAATATGCGCTATGCGAAGCAAAATTCATGATAATAATAAACAGCTTAAAGATTGGGGTTGGTCTCGCTATATAGAGCAAGGACTGGGTTAATCAGAGTGAGGTAACCATGGCATCGTCGTCGACGTTATTGTCACCATTAGCATCAATGTCGTCATCACTATCAGCTGCATCGTCATCATCATTGTCATCCTCATCACCCTCATCACCCTCCTCCTCTTCCTCCTACTCCTCCTCCTTCTCCTCCTCCTCCTCCTCATCAATTTTCATTATCATTTTCATCATCAACATCCACAACAATTTATAACATGCGATATATGAATGCATGAATAAATGTATATACATATACTTACTCAAACGCAAGCACACACGCTCGCGCGCGCTTGCACACATATTCAAACGCACGCCACGCGCGCGCTCACACACACACACACACACACACACACACACAAACACCCACACCCACACACACATAACACATCCATTTTTTGGGTTCAGTAGTGTTATATTTACAAAGTACAGTCTATAACAGTTTATGTTAATGAAGACTAAGCAAACATAAATTATATTGTTGATTACTTTAGTAGGTTTCAACACTTTTACCTTGCATGCTGTTTTGGCCAAGTCCGATGCAATATCTACAGCTGAATTTCCAATACCTGTTAACACAACGCCACCTTGACAATTGTTTATTTGTTTAACCCACTTTTGATGACATGTAAAATGACATTTGAAAACATTCTCGTTGCGAATTGCTAATGGCACCGCCGGAATGATAACTCATCGTTGTCGACGTCACCACTGTCATCGTCATTATCATCACCTTTATCATCGTTGTCTTCATCATCATCATCAACAGCAGCAGCATGAATAAAATGGATATAGAATGAATTAACAAAACTTAATTTTAAAAAAAAACGGTGGGGGGAAGACATCGGTTTATCTTTTTGTATGACCAGCTTTGTGAGCTCCGTGCTCATGTCTTTTCTAAACTAAACCAATAAACTAAATCCAATGTATTCACTCATTTCAATAACGCAATAAAAGTCTCGTATTCAAGCAATCAACTAAACAATATGTGGCTCCTGTTGTGACTTACCAAGGACAAGTACGGTGAGGCCAGCAAAGACATCAGGCCTCTTGTACAACTGCGAGTGAAGCAGCGTGCCCTCAAACTCCTCCATGCCAGGAAACTCGGGCACGTAAGGCATTGTATGGTGTCCAGTGCACACCATCACACCATCAAACTCATCCACAACTTCAGTGCACGCCGTGCGTCGAGAGTTTTCAATTTGTGTCGCTTCCAGTTCTAAACACATTTCCGCTATTGAATCCAGTTTCTGATTTGCAGCTCTTTCTAGTTCCGGCGATGTACTCACTTTCTCTATAGTATACCCTTCCGATGTAATAGCCTCTTGCTTTCCGTGGTCATCTCCTAGCTTATTGTCGTTCTCTTTCAATATGTGCCCTTTTCTCTGTTTCTCGTTGAACTTCACGTCTGCTTCGTCATCACCTCTGTTGATGTCATCAGTGCTTGAAATGGCAACATCACTTTGCTCGACTCCGCTGACATCTTTTCTGATGCCGACCTTACCTGAACCGTTAGTGTTATCAGTGTTACCTGTGTCACCGGTGACGTCAGTGCTGAAATCATTGCCAATGGCGTCACATACACATTTGGATAGGCAGGAATGATCGGCGTGTCTGACGTATGTAACGGTCCATCTTCCAGTTTCCTGGTAACCCTTGGCTGGTCTTAGGCTGCGAACCTGTAACACGTCCTAGCTCTGTTAGCTTATAGCTCTGTAACACGTCCTAGCTCTGTTAGCTTATAGCTCTGTAACACGTCCTAGCTCTGTTAGCTTATAGCTCTGTAACACGTCCTAGCTCTGTTAGCTTATAGCTCTGTAACACGTCCTAGCTCTGTTAGCTTATAGCTCTGTAACACGTCCTAGCTCTGTTAGCTTATAGCTCTGTAACACGTCCTAGCTCTGTTAGCTTATAGCTCTGTAACACGTCCTAGCTCTGTTAGCTTATAGCTCTGTAACACGTCATAGCTCTGTTAGCTTATAGCTCTGTAACACGTCATAGCTCTGTTAGCTTATAGCTCTGTAACACGTCCTAGCTCTGTTAGCTTATAGCTCTGTAACACGTCCTAGCTCTGTTAGCTTATAGCTCTGTAACACGTCCTAGCTCTGTTAGCTTATAGCTCTGTAACACGTCATCTCTGTTAGCTTATAGCTCTGTAACACGTCATAGCTCTGTTAGCTTATAGCTCTGTAACATGTCATAGCTCTGTTAGCTTATAGCTCTGTAACACGTCATAGCTCTGTTAGCTTTAAGTTATACCACCGTTACAATCTTGACCATTGTTGCAATTGATTTTTTTTTCTAAAACTCTTAAATTGGATTTTTTTCTTCAAATTTTACCAAGGTGGCAATTATAAACCGATAAATAAAGATCACGATGATGAGGAGGAAGGGGACTATGAGGATTAGGAGGAGGAGTAAGAAGATTAGGAGGAGGAAGATTAGGAGGAGCAGAAAGAGGATGAGCATTTGAAAGAAGATGGGAATAACGACGACCGTGTTTATGATTCTAATTGATGAGGAACGACGATCACAAGGTTTATGATGATGAGAAAGATGTTAATGATTACAAGGTGTGCGTGACGAAGGTAGCCTCCAACAGGACGAGCTCTGTTATAATGCTGTTGTTGCTGCTGCTGGTGAGGATGAAAGGACGATGGTGATAATAATCATCTATCCTTCTTCTACTGTTGCTCATGAGTAATGTTGATGACGATAACGATGACGTCGACGACGAAGATGAAAATTACGATAAAGATTATGAGGATGATGACGATGACGACGTCGATGATGATGATGGTAGTGGTGGTGGTGGTGATGATGATGATGATGATGATGATGATGATGATGATGATGATGATGATGATGATGATGATGATGATGATGATGATGATGATGATGATGACAAACCTCTGTATTAAAGTGAATGTGTTGGATAAGATCAAAATGCTGAGCGTAGGTGCGGAAGTATTGTAAAACTTTCTGGTGCGTCAGAAACTGTGGCACATCGTCGGGCACTGGGAAATCACTGAATGCCATCATCTCCTGTAATCAACAGTTTATCACCTATAAACGATACAGGCATTTACGGAATATGTTAAGAATGGTGGGAGACTCTACCTAGGTTTTATATTAACCTCGGTGTTGGCCAGAGGTAGGCCAAACTAGGCTTGCTACACAGTGTTCTGCTAATATGAAATTGTGCCTATTTTTGCTAGTAGGCCTAATAATTGCAATGTCCGTTACAGAGGTGATCCGCTTCGCGGCAATGGAGGTTCAAATATTAAGGTAATTCACCTACAAGGAAAGTGAGGGTGGGAAAATGAACGAATACAAATATGAAAGAAGTAAGAGATAAGGATAACAAGCATCTGTGTTAAGGAATAGAAACTATCAACTTACCCAAATCTATCCCAAATAACATCAAATGCTGAAAAGAAAGAAAGAGAACTCGAGGAGGAGAACGAGGATTCTAGAAGAAGAAGAAGAAGAAGAAGAAGAAGAAGAAGAAGAAGAAGAAGAAGAAGAAGAAGAAGAAGAAGAAGAAGAACAGCAAAAACAACAACAACAACAACAACAACAACAACAAATACAAATACAACAAATACAACAACAGCAGCTACAACAAGAAGCATATGAACAATGTAAATACCAGAATATGAAACGTTTTCTGACCTTACAGGTGTTGATGACCAGGCTAGCGTAAATGCCAGCAGTGTTGGGGGCTGGAGGATGGTCAGAGTACCTCCACAGCCCTCCGATATCCAACGTCTTCTCTAGGCAAACGGGTTCGATTCCCTTCTCTTCTAGACACGCCTTGATGGCCGTCAGTCCACTGCAGCCTGCTCCGATCACCAGAACTCGTTTTTTTCCCTTCACGTTCTCTTTCTCTTCCGCCATGTTTTGAACTATTGTTGATAAATTTAGCAAAGGATGGCAGTCGTCAATATACAAGCTTGTCTCGTCTCCCTTGATGTGTGGCACTCTGTCACACTCCCTTGATGTGTGGCACTTTGATGTGTGGCACTCTGTCACACTCCCTTGATGTGTGGCACTCTGTCACACTCCCTTGATGTGTGGCACTCTGTCATACTCCCGTTCTTATTTTAACGACCTTTTAATAGACAAAAGGGTACATGAAGATAAAGAAGAATGGTTGTTATATAGCTCATTACCAGCTTAAACATCTGCTCAAGGCGCTGGTCGAAAACATAAATAAAACTCAAGCCGTCTAAGGCGCCAACTTGCTGCTTGATGCGTACCGTGTAACGTTCACGACAACTGAGCAATCTGAGAGACATAATGTATGCTGGTGTTTGATGCTTTCACCTGCCTTTTTAACAGAATGACAAGAGGTTATGCGATATATGAATGCATAAAAACTTATTAAGCGCATACAAATATCAACACCCTACAGGCATTTTCACAGCGTATATTGCAGCGACACGACGTGAAGTGAAACAGCGAAGGTGCTGCTGGGAGGGGGGGGGGGGGGGGCTACAGTCTACTCTTGCGTGACACCTCCCGTCACCGTCCAGATTGGAACCATGGATACGCAAGGCGGACGTTGTGCCAGCTGGCCCAGTGGTGCAGTGGCTTCGTCGCCTGTTTCCTCTGACCAAGGTCACGGGATCGATTCCTGCAAGGGGTGAGCTTATGTGGTGAACTTAAGTGACTTAGGTACGAGGCTATTCAGGTCACCAAGGATTTTCACCTGATACTCCGGTTTCCTCCCTCCCTTCAAAAATGGTAATGGATGCAGTTATTTTATTATTATTATTATTATTATTATTATTATTATTATTATTATTATTATTATTATTATTATTATTATTATTATTATTATTGGATGCAGTTTCATGTTAGTAGTAGTAGTAGTAGTAGTAAGCCTAGTAGTAGTAGTAGTAGTAAGCCTAGTAGTAGTAGTAGTAGTAGTAGTAAGCCTAGTAGTAGTAGTAGTAAGCCTAGTAGTAGTAGTAGTAGTAGTAGCAATAGTAAGCCTAGTAGTAGTAGTAGTAGAAGTAGTAGCAGTAGTAAGCCTAGTAGTAGTAGTAGTAGTAGTAGTAAGCCTAGTAGTAGTAGTAGTAGTAGTAGTAGTAGTAGTAGTAGTAGTAGTAGTAAGCCTAGTAGTAGTAGTAGTAGTAGTAGTAAGCCTAGTAGTAGTAGTAGTAGTAGTAGTAGTAGTAGTAGTAAGCCTAGTAGTAGTAGTAGTAGTAGTAGTAAGCCTAGTAGTAGTAGTAGTAGTAGTAGCAGTAGTAAGCCTAGTAGTAGTAGTAGTAGTAGTAGTAAGCCTAGTAGTAGTAGTAGTAGTAGTAGTAGTAAGCCTAGTAGTAGTAGTAGTAGTAAGCCTAGTAGTAGTAGTAGTAGTAGTAGTAGTAGTAGTAGTAGTAGTAGTAGTAAGCCTAGTAGTAGTAGTAGTAGCAGTAGTAAGCCTAGTAGTAGTAGTAGTAGTAGTAGTAGTAAGCCTAGTAGTAGTAGTAGTAGTAGTAGTAGTAGTAGTAGTAGTAAGCCTAGTAGTAGTAGTAGTAGTAGTAGTAGCAGTAGTAAGCCTAGTAGTAGTAGTAGTAGCAGTAGTAAGCCTAGTAGTAGTAGTAGTAGTAGTAGTAGTAGTAGTAGTAGTAGTAGTAGTAGTGTGTATTTTAGAGTGAGTGTAACACGGGAGCGTGTATTGGAGATTTACTACTATTAATACTACTACTACCATTACTACTACTACTAATAATAATGGATGCTATAGGTGCTTTATTCCTAAATCACACTCAAAGAGCGGCGATCTGTAACCAGCCTAACACTGACATGCTATAGACACTC